>VYXC01001355.1:820997-836520 GCA_013397175.1 Platysteira castanea
CCCTCCCGTGGGCTGTCCCCCCGCGGGCGTTCTCTGTCCCTCCCCGCTGGTCCCCGGATCGCAGCCGCAGTGCGCCGGCGGGGAGGAGGCGGCGGCGATGATCGCCGGCTGCTGAGCTCCGGCGGGCGGCCGGAGACTCTCGTGGCTCTCGCCATCGGAGCTCTGCTGCCCGCCCCGAGTTGTCGAGGTTTGAAATCCTACTTGTGCCTGCCCTCGTCGTTTAACGTTTTGAGAGATCCCTGCTTGCTTGGCAAACTTAACCTGTGTAAGTAGGGACAGCGAGGTCCTTGAAGGACGAAGACACTCCGTGCTTCGTTTGTAATTTCATTCGTGATGCTGGTTGGGTCCTGGGTGCAATCGCACAACTCAGGAAATCCACCTTTGAGCTGCTAGAAGGACCAGTTTGGAGCTCTCCAAGCCTTTTCTTTTACAACCACAGGGGCACTGTTCCCATCAGACCTGGTTCGTAGCAGGCGAGGAAAGGGGAAGCAAGGTTGTGGGGAAATTGTCCGGCACTGGGTGGATGTATGGCGATGTGTTACAGCCTCGTTTATGCATAGAGCCCCTCTGCCCTATGGGATGGAGTTGAAACGTGTCCATTTTCTTGCGTCTTTGCTTTTAGTAACAATTTTGCTGTTATTAATTGTATAGTGTGAGAGCTGTGAAAGTTAGAATATAAGCAAGGCCTAAAAACCCAAAAAGGTGGGAAAATCTTAATTTAAGGTTGAGTCTGCAGGACTTAAAATTCTTGGATCTGGGAACAGGAGGGATCACTTGCTGCCTAGCACTTTCTGTACTTTCAGTGAATGCTGATTTGTATTATTAGCGTGTCTGTTGGTATTCCCTTTCCTCCCCCACCTCTGCAGACTGATGGTGCAGCTTTCCTGCTCCGGATCACCAGCAGACCAAGCAGAGAGTTCATCGTGTATTATATTCAGATAGGTACTTTTGCAGTTCTGTGCTCCACAAAATATATCCCATTTCCGTGGTATCCGTTTTCTGACTGATCAGAGATCTGAATTTTTCCATATACAGAGTATCTAGCTGCCTCTCAATAAAAGAGAGCTGGAAGATTTCCAGAGTGGTCTGCCAGAGCCCTTCGCTCTCGCTTGCTCGAAAGAAAAGGCTTGTTGAGATGTTGGGTTTATTCAAAACAGTCTGAGAATGGGAGCAATTATTTGGTCTAACAACTAACTTTGCTTCAAAGGAAGGAATATGGTTTGTTTGCTTGACACAGCAACTTTCTCTACAGCTACAGCCAAAAGCATGGAATTCAGTAGTGAACCATGCACGGATTGGGAAGAAACCTAAAAAGATGATTGTTATTCTTGACACAAGGAGTGGTTTGTTAGGTCTTTACAATGGCAAAAAGAAAGGAAAAAAAATCCCTTGAGTTGTGAAAATTACATTCTTGCCATCAGAAATGTTAGGAGGCTTCTCTGTGTATTGATATTGGTGTTTACAGGCCAATTTAAGATGGAAGAGACCTCCTAAGTTTCTCCAGTACTTAGCACTGCTTCAAGCAGGGCTAAGTTTGAAGGTCTGTCAGGATGCTGTATTTTGTAATCCTTAATGGTATTTAAAAGCTCATGAAATCTTGATGAGCATGTTACCAGGTTATTGTGAACTGTAAATTTTCTTTATGGGAGGTAGCTTACATAGATATTTGTAATCATGACTCATTTTGGGGGGGGGGGGAGGGCAGAATGTCTCATAAAAAATCAGCTCAACTTGTTTGGGATACACAAGTTCTGACAAAGCTCTGAAACATTTTTAGGCTTGATACAGAATGTCTTGGGGAAGCTGGAGTGGGAGAGAAAGGAAGAACAAGCAATGGTCAAAGCCATTTTAGGCTAGAGAGTATTTGCTAGTGCAGTCCCACTTGTAAGGCAGTTTTCTTTTTAGGAAAAATATGTAAGTAAATCTGTTTGTTACTCTGAGTTTTATTGACATCTTGAAAACAGAGGCTTTCTTTTTTTTTTTTTTTTTTGGACACAGCTGCAATGAGTCCTGTTTACACTGTTAAAATAAATGTTTAAGGATAGCTGTCCTCTGAATGACAATTTTTTCTCTGGTTGTGGGGGGGAGGGAAATGAGACATCTAGAAAACCATGTCTTGACAAAAGTGAAGACCATCCATCCACTGGCACTTAAAACAGGATTAGGATTAAGTTTGTTTAAATTCTGGTTAACTGAGTACTGACAGGCCATAAAATAACTCGCTGTTGTTTTGTAGATCTCTTGTGGTCATCACAAAAACAGACACACAAAAATAAGTTTTTCTTTTTTTTTCTTTGGCCTCTACTGTTTAAAGAGGAGTGTTCATTCTTTTCTGGAAGTTTTAGCAGAGTTGAGAGATTGAAGATCTGATAGTTGCAGAGAAAATGATGCTTTTTAGCAAAGGAATGTTGCCACTAAAGCAGGTAACTGACCATAGAAACACTGGGTTAATTCACTAGTACAGTCTCTATACTAATTTTTTTTTCCTAATATTGTGCATTGTGATGAGTTTTTAATTGTTTCCAGGGTTGTTTGTATTGTTTTGGCATGCAATGTGCATGTGTGAAGGGGTTAGTTGTAGAATAGGCTGAAACATTGCGAAAACGTTACTTGTAAAAATGCCCAGTTCTACAGAAGAGCATGGCTTAGCATGCAGATCTTAAAGTTTTATGCCATGTTCCCAGCTTCAGAAAAGCTTTCTGTAATTCCTGTTCCCTGTACCTACCCACTGCATAAAAAGGGTAACCATGTGTTCAGTTTAAGGAAAAAAAAAAAAGTTGAATGATTATAATACCTTCAAATGAGCCTTGCCCTGGATTGGACAGCCGTGCTTGCTTTTATCACCTCAGAGTGTCTGGACAGGGATTGGCAGAGGCAGGAGAGCCCGGTCCTGCTAAGTCGGAGGCTCCCGAGCTGGGCTCCTCCCCAGCCCTGCCCCTCGCACCCGTGCAGTGCGGTTCTGTCTCCTCTCCTGCCTGCGCTCGCCTGCGGGAGCTCTGGTGGCCGATGCTCACGCAGCCTGCATGGGTTCTGGTGAGTGCTGCACCCCTGCTAAAGGCTTGCGGGATGCTCTCCTGTCTCTTCTCATGGATTATAGCTTATGGGATGCTTTCTCGTGTCTTCCTATTGCTGATCGGTGTTCAAAAACTTGATCATGAGGCAGTTGTGTTTGTGAGATGGCGGGGGGAGGGTTGTGAAGTCTTTTTAAGCTTCATATTTCCTTAATAAACAGCAGCTAACCAGAAATGAAGCTGCTTGTTGCAAATGCTCAGCTGTTTTCCAGTCAGTCTCGCCACTTGGGGTTCAATGACATGATGCGTCAGGGCTCAGCCTGTCTCGTTAGCAAATGTTTTAATAATCCTGCCTGCTGCTTCCCATGCATATTTTTCGAAGTGGTTCATTATGGTGTTTGCTTAGCAGGGGAGGAATTTAGGTATCACCCTGCAGAGCTGCATTTTCCTTTCTCCTATTTATATAAATAGCAAAAAATTCACATATTTGAATAGGGCTATTTTTTTGTCACTGTGTGGAGACTAAAGAGTCCAACTAAACTGAAGAGGTGTGTTGACTACACATAATGATCTCCTGGATCAATGACCACTGATTGGAAGCTGCCTTTGAGATGCTGTTTATGCTAATAAAAATTAAAAGCTATGTGAGAACTACTCATTAATCACTTGCCACAAATTTTACAACATTTTTGTACACAAACAAAGTGCACAAGGGAGTAATACTTGGGTCCTTCATCCCCCTGTAACTATGACTTAAGAAGAAAAAATTTCTTGACCTGACGAGATTGAAATCTGAAGAATAGTGGAGTAATCAGACTCTGGGAGGAAGCAGGGCTGTAGCCTTTTGGATATGCCACAGAGATTTTAAGTCTTAACACAAGGATATTGCTGCATTACATATATTTTGAGTTGTATTTGCATCATTCCAAAGGCTGGGGTCAGGATGGTCTCTGATAGGTGTCAGAGGCAGATACAAAAAAAATGTCATTACAACATGACTTCATGTTTAGAAGAAGTATGTAAGGAAAGCAGATACGGTCAAGGAAGTTTTCTCTTGGTTAGAAATAAGTGATGAAATAGGGTAGGATCTGTTCTCTTATCTGCATGACGTTTGTGTAAACTGGCCTTGTTTCTTGCTTGGGATCATGGATTACTTATGTTTCTAGATACCATGATACTGCCTCCCTTGAAACCAAGTGTGCTGTTAAAAGAACAATGTGATCTTTTTTTTCGTTTCCCGATGTTGTATTTGTTTATCAGTAGTATTCTGGATAGAAAGAGGTTTTCTCACAGAAAATTCTGGGCACAAAAGTGAGGAGCTACTCCTAATTGTTTCTCAATTCTGGAAACAGCTGTGGGGATAAAAATGATGTGTATATCTGTATTATTGCCAGTCACAGTTCAAAAGAGTAATATTGTCTTACATTTATTAGGGTGGGAACCTCACCCATACAAAAGTATATATAGACAGCAATATTTACCAAAATACTCTATCAGGTAATAGGGATTTTGTGAAAAAAAAATCCATTCTCCGTAATGTGTAATGCTACAGTTGTGTGAGAATTAATGTTTTTCTCTTGTGATGTGACTCCTTATACTGCCAGAACTCCAGTGACTCTTGTACCAGTTACTACTCAGAGCTGGATGTTGAACTTTGTCCATGAGGCAGGGCTAAGTGTGATTTCCAGCATCCTCATTAACTGATACTGCCTCACTGGAGGGAGCCTGTCAGCCCTTTCCGGGCTTGTGAAACACTTGCAAGGGTCAGGATTGGGCTGTGGGGGGTTTGTGGGTGGAAGGTGGTTAAACAAAATTGCCACCTAACTCGAGGCACCGGTAACCACAAGCAGGGTTTGCAGTTTAACGCCGGAGTGTTCGTATGTAATGGTTGTCCTTGCAGTGCTATCAGTTCTCACTGGTGGGTGTGAGTTTAGGCTGTTTGTTCCTGCTGTCCTTTCTGCTTTAGCAAGAGTGGCAATGAGTTAGCATAGAGAAAGAAGGTGCTGTCCCAGGCATGTTTGTAATGTTGGCTCACTGGGTAATAAAATGGTTGCAAGTCTACATTTTTCTGTCTGCAAGCATGAGCTCTAAGTTTGGCTTGGTGCCTGTGTTGGTTCCTAGTAAGGAATGTGAAAGGTTACCAGTTATGATGAACCAGATATAGCAGGTTTAGATTTATTTTTTACCCAAGTCTTCTGTAGTATATTTGTAAAGTTCACTGTTTAATATAGATTTGTGTGTGTAAAACATTTAATCTACAAATGCTTCTTTTTTTGAAAGAAACTGCTGTCTTCCTGTAATAATTTAGGTTACTGGCTAACATACAGGTCATATTGTTAGAGGCTCTTTTATTACACACATACACTTTGATCATCTTTCTCCTCATTGCATTTGAGCACTTTAATAATTAATGTTTTTTTCAGCCAGTTGGCAGGGAAGGATGAGAACATCTTGCTAATATCTAGTTTTGATGTGGGTCAGGCACAGAACTGGAATATAATCTCTATCTTTTAAAACCCATTTCAGTACATTAATAAACATACAGATCATCTCCATTAAACCAAAAATACCTGCATGAGCTTTTAGTTGTTTTAATCCAATTCCTCCTCCTCTGGCATCATTGATGTCCAGTGTCAGAGCTGTTCTTTCTTTCTCTTTCCAGAAATGTCCTTCCTGCCTGACTTGGGGACCTTCACCATGGGCTTGTGGTCTGTTGGCCTTGGAGCCATCGGTGCAGCTGTGACAGGGATCGTCCTTGCTAACACTGACTTATTTTTGTCCAAGCCGGAAAAGGCTACATTGGAGTTTTTAGAGGAGATAGAGCTAAAAACTTTGGGATCAGGTAAGATTCTGGCTATTTCAGACCACATTCTTCAATAATTGGACTTTCATAAAAACCTTTCTAAGGCCAGAGTTGGAAGCAGTTTTCTTAGTCTTTCCTAGTTATGACATGTAGTTGAGTGTCCTTGATATCCAGTACTTCTGGCGAAGGAAAAGCAATCAAAACTGTTATTTCTGGATGAAACAAGACACCCTTCTAAAAACCAATAATGCAGTAATATCCTCATATACATACAGATTTTTTTTTCCTGTTAGAACTATATTTGTATGTGGAATTCTCTGCAGTGCTTTGTGTTGGTCCATAAAGTATTAATCATTATAAACAATAATGGCTGATATTGTTGATGTTGTTTCTCCTGTACAAACAGAACAAAGGACATTCAAAGCAGGTGAACTATGGAAGGAGAATGGTGCAGTGATCATGGCTGTACGAAGACCTGGATGATTTTTGTGCAGAGAGGTACTTGCTGGGCCTGGGAATTAGTTAAGAAAAGTTGAGGTCTGCTTGCATAGATACTCTGTAAATAAAGAGAGGGGATGAATAGGACAGTTATCAAATACATCTAAAACATCTGAAAGGTTTTGTTTCCTTCTTCAAACGGGTCACTAGCTACCAGCATATTTCCTTTGCAGCTGGTTTGTATGGTCCAGGTCCTGAGCATTTTCCTTCTGAAGGTGATGGTTACATGATTTTTACATCTGCCAGGGACCTAGGCCATGGTAATTATAAAAGGGAGATAGTACAAAATCCAGTTGGTAATGAGTCTTATGAGCTAGTTATATATATAGAGTCCAGAATAAATCTCTGTGAGCCAGGTAGTCTCTGGTCAAATACAGCCCAAGACTGTATTGGTTTGCCAGAAAGCCATCAAATAAAGCTCATCTGCAGAAAAAGAGCTGTGCATAGAGGGAGTCTCTGTTCTGGATGCTAAATGTGAGGCAGGAAGGTACAGACTCTTAAGATAAGAAGATACTGTTCCATAACAAAGTGGGTTGGAAAACAAATTTTGACAATCCTTAAGTTGACATTAGGCTCCTTGGGTGGAGCTTCTTGGAAAGAGACACCTAAAATACGATTTGAATGTACTGAGTGCCTGGGAACAGCCAGAGTTTGCACCTTGAACATTGTGTTTCTCATAGCTATAGGGAAAAATAGTTATTATGTTGTTACTCACGACTCTATAACATGGAGTAATTAATATTGTAACCACTTCATTACAGCATCTGCTCCCATCAATAGTAATTGCTTAAGTATGTGTAGAAGGAAGGTTAAAGTGCTTTGCTCTCTGAACAAGTGTAGCGTGGGCAGGAGGAGAATGCACTTACGTGCCTGATTCTGGGACTTTCACACACAGTCAGGAATCCATGAGTGATTTATTATTATTATTATTATTATTATTATTATTATTATTATTATTAGTAATGAAAGTTATTTTCCCATCTGTTCATCCCTATCTGTTTGCTAGTTGGTACTCTGTAAATTCTAGATGTCCTGCAAGCCTTTCAGCTAAGGTATTTCAGATGGGTGACTGGAGTGATCATGTAAACTGTGTCCATATTTTTAAAGCTTGGAGTTGGTTTTTTTGTGGGAATTTTGTCCATTAAAAATGACCTTTCTCCATGGGAGATAGGAAACATATTTTCAGTGCACACTCTGATCTGTTCCAAAACCTCAGGGATCTTTGTATAAACTGTGGGAATTGGGATTTCTTCAGGAGAACAAAACACCCAGCAGATGAGTGGTGACCCCTTGTACTCTCACACACCAGAAAAAGCAGTATTCCTTCTGGGATACTGAAAGTCTATGAAGAAATTGCCTGATTATTTTCACTGGGGGATTTAAGAAGGAGAGTGTACCTTCATTACTTACTTTAAACTTGTATAGCCTGCTCCTGCACAGGGTCCTTAAAATATTTTGCAGAAGGACTGATAATGATGGATGTCAGCTTGGAAAAAAGGATTGAAAATTCTGAAAAAGTTAAGTGATGTGCAGGCATTATATTTTTACCATTCTTAAATACTTCAAAAGATAATTGAAGCCGTGTTACAGGCAAAGTATATGTACAGCTTTGAGTTAAAAATATGCTTTCTTTAGGATTTTTAATACTTTAATAAAGAATCTGCTTCCTCTATGCTTAACAAAGAAAATTGTAGAGCTACCTATGAGTACAGCTAGCTTAAATGTTACAGGTCTGTTTCTGGTTTGTGATTCAAGCTAGAACTTCAGTGTTTCTTATGGTCTTGAAATTCAAGATGAAGCTTTCCAACCTCCATTTATTGACTGGAATGTTTGGGTTTTTTTCCTTTGCTTAGGAGGCTTCTGAGCTCTCCTCTCTGAAACCCCAGCTGTCCAAGCTGGGTGTCCCTCTCTATGCTGTTGTGAAAGAGAAGATAGGGACTGAAGTGGAGGATTTTCAGCATTATTTCAAAGGAGAAATCTTTCTGGATGAAAAGGTATATTGGTGTTCTCCTTTTGTTTAAAAACAAACCTATGAATTCCCTCTTTGAAGAGCTTGTATAAATAAGTAGAATGTAGTCTGAATGAAAAAGGATTTAGTAGCACTGTAGTGTAAGAAGTTAATTGGCTTTGTTTTTCTATATTTATACATCCTGCTGAGCTTACAAACTGTGGTGTAGCTATGCACAGATAATGTGCTGTTGCAGGATTATTCCTCCCTTTTAACAGGTAAACAATATGGCCTGTTAATATTTATTCCTTTCTTCCATTGCCTGTGTGACTTGCCGATGTTTACGATGTGTGAATCAAGGTTTGAAGGCGACACATATAATTAATTTATGATGTACAGGCCAGATTGCAGTGATATGGCTTGTCCCAGTACACTGGCACGTGCTGGATTGCCAATCTCATGTCCTACAGAACCACAGCCCTGCTTTCTCCTTAAACCAGGAGGCACATTTAAAAATCCTTTGTCTGCTGAAGAAAAAAGAATATGTAATACTCAAAATCAACTAGAAGATCCCTTTATTTTCTCTTTCCCCTCTGCCTGTGTGAAAGAATCAGGCTGAATTTAAAAAAAACCCAACAACCAACTGAACAAAAAACATGTTTATCCCAAAGCACCACTGTTGTCAGCAATAGGGATGTCGGTGTACATGGGGCTTAAATACTTGTGGATGAGCTTAAAATCCACATGAATGAAAAGTCTTTTTCACTTTTTTTGCTGATGTATTTTCTGTTCCCCTGCAGAAAGGCTTTTATGGTCCACGCAGACGAAAAATGATGTTGTCAGGCTTTTTCCGCTTGGGAGTTTGGCAAAATTTCTTCCGTGCTTGGAGAAGTGGGTATAGTGGAAATCTGGAAGGAGAAGGATTCACGCTGGGAGGTGTATACGTGATTGGGGCAGGAAAACAGGTACTGCAGGCCACCTAGGAGGCTTTCATGTTTTGTATAAGACTGGAAGTTGTTTCCTGGAATTGTTCAGTTGGACAGTGGATCTCTTGTAAGGAGATGTGTCTGAATTTGTCTCTTGTGTCTTTGACTAGGGTGTTTTACTGGAACATCGTGAGAAAGAATTTGGAGACAAAGTCAGCCTTCCATCTGTCCTTGAAGCTGCTGAGAAGATAAAACCACAAGCTTCCTAAGTGGAAAAACAGTTGCACATGTTTCTGATTAGACCTTGAAATGTAGAATGCATCCATGTCTTGAATGTGCAGTGTAATTGCTTAACTATTTAGGGATCAATGCACAGGAAAGGTTCTCTATTCAAACACAGAAAATGATGAAAATCCTCTTGGATTGTTTTTTGTTCCTTTGCAGCCTTCCAGGTGGTCAGGATTTCGACTGCTCCTTTGTATCTGACTGTATTAATGAAAGGCTGGGTCTAAAATCTGACCTAGCCTAGATGTTTTCAGTCAGAGACAGTCAGTTGAAAACCTGTCTACCTAGGGAAACAAATCTCTGCTAAGGTTGCAATAATGGAGTGCCAGCTGGGGGGAAGAGATAATAAAACTTTATGTAAATGAAATGCCTTTGGTTTTTTGCTTTTTCATTAACATGTAAACACATCTGTGTTTCTAGAAGACTACATCCTGTCAGTCTAATTCAGAGATTTTGCATTCAAGACATGCCACCATGTCTGCACAGTGAGTTTCTTGTTAGTTAACTACTGTCCAAGCTGGGACATAGCTTCTAGCTCCCTGCAAGGAAGATAATTTTGGCACAAAGACAAGTTCCTTTTTGTGTTTAAGATTATTTTTAAAAAATTACATCACTATGAATGAAATTCTGACCTTTTTTTCCTAGTATTTATGTCCAGGTAAAACTGATTTTAACTAAAAATATTTATATGCTCTTCAGAGTCTGTTCTTCACAGTTTCAAGAAACAACACTAGCAGTGAGGATTTCAAGTGATTCATATGTTTCATTTGGAAACTAAATAGAAATTGGACCCATGTATGCTACTATCAGCTGAAATTTGTGTTTGACTGTTTCGGGGGATGGAGGAAGGAACAGGATTTGGAGAGTACAGCAGCAAAGTCTATAGCAAATTGGCTCTGTGTTATGGACTTCCTCTATGAAGGCTCTCCTCGGAGCCATGGACAGGTGCAGAGCACCTGTATTGTCTCTGTCCATGTTCCGAGCTGCCCAGGTCACTATGCCCATAAATGCTCTTGGATTCTCAGAGACATAAAATGCCTGGCTGGAGATGGGCTCTTCCAAATGGCATCCACAGCAGCCAGGCTGTTCCAGGAAATGAAGAGTTGTGCCTGAGGGAATCTTCTCCTGGGTTTTACTGCTGAAAGGCAGTACTGGTAGCAGGTGTGCTTGCCTGACACAAGGCCCCTAAAAAGTTCAAAGCATTGTGTAAGTGTCCACTTGTCTGCAGTCAGGAGTGCAAGTGATAGGAAACACAAGAGATACCAAAAGAAATGGGTGTGAGCTATGGTTTCTTACAGTAGCTATGAATAACAAAGATCTTAGAGCAGGAGTATTCTGGATCGTGGCTTCTGCAGAGTTCTGAGTTTTCTTTCTCATGGGAACTAGAAAGCATTGCCATTTGCAGAGAATGGATCTTGCACAAAGACCAGCAAAGGAGGTACTGATCTTAGACCTGCATTTCAGGCCTTGTCCCAAGGGCTGTTTATGCATTTCACATAAACAGTCCTTGGAGAATGGGATGGAAGCCAGATAAATTCCAAGAAATTGAAGATGAAGTGAAGAGCTTGTAGAACCTGCTGAATCTGGAGAGCATCTCCTTACAATTTTGTGTACTTGAAACTGAATTCCACCCACTCTGTCAGAGCTGGATGCCCAGTCAGACTGCGGGGAGCCCTACATGGTGACAAGGATGCCATGGGCTGCAGCCCAAAGGGAGTGGAAACAGAAGTAGGAAGCTATGTTGTCCAGCATTTGATATGCTTATTGGAAATATAATTGCTGTCAAACATATAAATCACTAATGCTACAACATGCTGAAGTGCTCCTGTATGGTAAAAACCTGTTTAGAAAGACCCATGAAGTTGAATTTATTAAAGTACTCACGGAAACTGAAAGTTCTCTGCTTTGGCAGGTTCTCCAGAGGCATGTACACAGTAACCATGTCAGACCGAGGTATTTTCCTGCTCTAAACAGTGTTAGTTCCCGTAAACAGTTAGTGTATTATTGATTTGAAAGTTACATAAGCTTACCTGCATTTCAAAGTTTTATATTCCTGTCTGTCAGAAATCAAGTCAAAGTTCGCAGCCCTAGAAGGTCAAAATGACATTTTAAATTGCTCTGGAAAATTGTTATCAATAAATATGATTATTTTTTTTCAAGCCAACCTTGGGATTATTTGGAGTTGACTCATCCTTTGTGAACTCCATGTTAACAAAATAAAAATGGGAAGGATAGAAAATAGGTGGTGCCTAGGAGCTAGGAACAGTTAATAACCATTGAAAATGGGCAGTCCCAAATACTGAAATTACAGCAAAATAGTAAAGGAGGGGCAAATGAAATCTAAGTGAATTTCCAGTACTGCAGACTGAATTTAGAATGTTCATTGAAAAAAAAAATTACAGTTGTTGATTTTGTTGTGCTAACAGCTACATCTGCTGACCCAGTTCCTTGTATGCATTTAATGTTTTGATTTTCTTTTCACATGATATATACCCAAAATCTAAATCCCTTCTCAGTACATCAAATCTCCCATCACAGTTCAACACTCAGCTGGTTACTGCAAACTAATAATTAAAAGTTTGTTTGTTATTCTGAGATGTGCATTTTGCACCCGTGCAGTATGATATTCTATTTATTTTCATCTTTAGATGGAGATGGATCAGGTCAGTAGGAAAGTGCACAAAGTGCAAGGGTAGGGCATGAAAAACAAAACTGCTGTAGTAATTTCTCTTCAATTGATTTTTCCTTGTTTGTCAGCCCATTTATCATTTTTTTCAGCGTATAACCAGGGTTGATAAAAATATTTTTAAGAATGAAAATGCTGTGAAGTCGATGTAGGTGTAATATAGGAAAGTGTTTTTTATTTGAACTTTAGGGATCACCAGTTGTGTTTTCTACTTGCAGTGTTCTTTTAGAGCCATTAGAAAGATGGTCTGCCCCAGAGGGTGTTTTTGATTCTGCATTTTTGTTTCCCCATGCGGGTTATCTGTTTCCAAGGCTGTCCAACTGCCTGCCCTTGGGCCATTCGCGAATATCCACGAGACAGGAATGCCAAGGGATCCCTGCCATTTTCTGATGCGTTTCCTGTGATGCTCTGTGGTCGAAAAAAAGAACGAGCAAGTTTCTGTTTCTCTCCGCACCGCTGGATGTCACTGCTACCCAGCCAAAATGCAGGTGAGCGGTGAACCCGAGGGGTTTTCTGCAGTAGGTGATTTGCTTAAGAGGTTCCAGGAACAGACCACTGTAGAGCCCGATTCGGCTGGAAGAAAGCTGTGGGAAAAGACATCTATTCCCGCGACCTTTTCACTTGCGTGGACGTTTTCCTTTCCAGGGTAAGAAACTTGGAGAAAGGATATACTGTATTGAAGGACAGTCTGTGGTATATAGATATTTCTAATTAGAGGGAATAAATTATTAACAGACTCACTGCAAAACTTTATCTGTTGCGCTTTTGTGATGCAATTTCCGATCCTGCGGGGTGTGCGTGGCTGCCTTTGTGGCACGGACTGTGCGGGGTCGATGGAGGGGACCGCAGCAGAGAGGTGCAGCAGCCGCCGGGAGCAGCAGGGGGAGACGGGGAAACGCCGTGGGACGAAAGGCAAACTGAAATCACTGATTCAGCCTAATCGCGTGGAATTTTATTGGATATCTGACCAGTTCCATCCTAATTTATTATTCTTCTAATCGATCTCGAACATGTTAGAAACGCTTTCCTTAAAATATTTCTGCTTTGTCTTTTAGATCCAGCAACTTATTTCTTTGTGTTTAAAGTTGCCTAAGGTCTCTCAGTAGCTTCTATAGGCTTTGTTTTCTTGCACACCCCTCTCTCTTAATCTCATAATTATCAAAACCACATGACTATTCCAACTGTAACTCTGATTTCCAGATGCCTCCCTCCATAAACTGACCTTTTTTTTACACTGAAAAATGGTGTTTGGTGATAATGTTGAGCACATACAGTGGGGAACAGCTCTGGTCGGGCCATTTTCCACCAGCTACTCCTCATGATGAATTCATTAATTGCAGAAAATATTTTACAGTAGTCAGAGGAGAACAGCATTGACAAACCATACATAAACATCGGCCTGCACATGTTCACTAAAAAACCAGATTTCCCATTTTCATTCCTGCAGGATTATTACACCTCTTACTGCTGAAGTGACTGTCTTTTAAAAGTGTTCCAATTTGCCCTAGCACTTAGTTAAAGGTTTCTGTGATGGATGAGATTTTTACTCTAATTTTCTTGGCAACACAGTGAAGCACTGTGCAGAGATAATGTCAAAGGCAAATAAATGGGACACAGAGAGGCTGTTCGAACTAGCTCCATGCTGACAGTGAACACAGTCAATTCAACTACGCTGTGAACTGCTAACACCAACCATTTTACAAATGGTAAATTGCAAGACAACCTTATTTTATCGACTAATGCCCTTCCTAATTCCACAGTCCTTACGTCCTAGAGCTGCTGAATTTCCCTGAAATTTCCCATTTTCCCTGTTGAATCTTAGCAGTTGCTATTGCACCATCTTCCTATCCCTTACAGAATCAGCACAATAGAGCTTTCTGCCTTGCCTCTGGACTTTCTGGAAGTGTGACTCAGTGCTCTGTGAGATTACTTCAGTACTTCTGAGACAGAGAAAGGATCTCTTCTAGTTCTTCTTACCATCTGATAATCCAGTGACCTTTCCTAGTTCCCCTTCCCTCTTAGATCCTGCCCAAAATTCAGGCAGTTCTTCCAGTATCTTTTGTCAGCTTTAACACTCAGTTCAGTTTTACTTTGGTTTCTACGAAGTCTTGAGCAAGCTTGGGGGAGGCTGGCAAATACTCCCCTTCCTTTAAAAAAAAAAAAAAACAAACAAAAACCCCAAAACAAACCCAACCTCCCATTTATTTAAATAACTGCATGTAGGAAATGAGAAGGAATCTTGATAATGTGACCGGTGAGTGGGTGATACTGGTGTGTATCTGCTTTCTCAGACATCAGAAGGGGTGGGTGAGGGGAGCTGTGCATTTACTATTAATTCTAGCTTTTTGTTGTCAGCTTTAAAGAGTGGAGAATTAGCACACAAGAGAAGTGCTAAGCTCACACCATTTGATTGCTCAACAGTTCCTTTCACTTCAGTGGGATTGCTGCTGTCTTTGTGAGTGGGCTTGTTCCTGATCCAGGGGGAATAAGGAATTCCTCGGAGTCCAAGGGCTGGAGCGGGTGAAGAAAGTGTAGACAACGGGAGGCAGCGTGTAGGAACACGTGTGGTGCTGCAGTACCTTCCTTGGCCTTGCCTTCCTGCACACAAATGTATTTTCGTAGTGAGCAAGGCACTGAAGACATTAGTTTTGCTCTATATATGAGGAAGGGAATGAAGGTGACAGAAGTGTTTCCATGTGTCAAGAGAGATCACAAGGTATGGAAAGGGAACAGAAGGAGAGCGTGGAGGTTGGGAGCCAAGCTAGACGGCAGGCGAGCATCTCCCACCTGCCAGGCGGCGGCTGCCTCAGGTGGGAGCTATCACTTGCTAACTACATGGGTTTAAACAGCTCAGCCCTCCCTTCCCCTCCCTCCTCTCTTCTCAGCGTCTCTCCCGGGAGGTGTGAAAGCCCTGGGACGCCTGAAGACTCAAAATACTCTTCGGGGTAGTTTTATTTTATGTCTTTCCTTCGCCTTCCGGCTTTCCAGGTAGGCTCGACCGCGCCTTCAGTATTGCTCAGCATGTGCTGTCCCTGACATGCCGGTTCATGTTCCGAAAGCCCTGAGGGGATAAGAGGCACGGCGGGCGGCTGTGCAGTACTCCCTCAGCCGAGGTGAGGCAGGCCGGGCCGAGCCCCTTCCGCAGGGCCGGGGCGGGGGACGCGGCCTCCCCGGCCACGGAGCGAATCCGGGATAGCAAAGCCCTAGGCCTCGCCGAGGGGCCGCGCTCCCCCGGCTGCTGAGGCGCCCCAGGGCTGCGGGGGAGGGAGCCTGAGGGGCGGCCGCTCCCGCCCGCCGCGGGACGGGGGCCGCTGGCGCCCGCAGCCTCCGCCCTGCCCCGGGGGCGCTCGGGCGGACGCCTGCCAG
>VYXC01001355.1:837478-895480 GCA_013397175.1 Platysteira castanea
GCGGGGAGCAGCCCTGCGGCTGCCTAAGTTTCCCGACAGCGCGGGCTATGGCGAGCCCCTGCCATTGTCCTTGTCCATTAAAGGAAGCCAGAGAGGCCGGGTGAGGCTTCCTCTGGGAGTTCACGCTAGCTGGTCTCGCTGAGGTGCCAGGAGGGAGAAAAATAATAATTATTAAAAAAAAAAAATAGAAAAAGGCCTTTCGGAGTGCTGCAGCCTGAGTTTGCCCGCTCCGTTCTCCGCCGTCGCCCCGGCTGCTGCCAGACCCTGCCCTGAGCCCCGGTTGTTTAGGGGGAGCAACGGCGCAGTGGGTGTAAGGATTGAGGCCCGTAACTTAATTTTTAAAATATTTTAACTGTAAATGCCTGTAGGCTGTGGTAGTGAGCGACCTCTCTGACACCCTTTCAGCCTCCTGCTGGAACAGGCCCGGCCGTGGAGCGCGGGGGTACCAGAGGTGATGCTCCGTGGTCAGTTCTGTTTTGGCTCTTGCTTTTACCTTCCGTACTCTATATAGATTCAGCGGTTTCACTTTGAAACATTCTGAATAAAAAAAAAAAAAATAAATAAACCCCCACATGGAAACCTAACGCATGCTGTAAAAGAAGCTACTTGTTTGTTTTTTCCTTTCTTTAGTAGGTCTTCCAAGGAGGTGGTGGTGGAGGCGGGAAGGATATTTTAAAATATCTGGTAGGACAAAGTCCTTCGAGCACTGCTTTTTTAGTTGGTTGGGTTTTTGTTTGTTTGTTACAGTGACAGAAGCCTTGTGACCTAAAACTCTGGATAAAATGGAAGGAAAGCAGTTCCTAGAGAATGGAAACACAGGGTGTGTCTTGTTCCTACGTGCTCTCTGGTGAGATGATCCATCTCTTTTCTGGCTATCTCCAGCAGGGAGTAAGGCATCGGTACTGAGACACTTTATACTCACAGTAAACGTGTGAAACTTGAAATGCTTTGGTGTGGATGGTTGAGGGGCCAGCACTATCTGCTTGACAGAAGAATTGTGTGCAGAGAGAACGGGTCAGGTGGGAATTCAGTTCTAGCTGTTGGTGTGAAGTAGGAATGAGCTGTGGTGAAACTTTGCAGGTTTTGGTTTGTATGGGTTTTTTATTTTTAGAGGAATTCAGGACACTCATGTTGGTGGAATGGTGTTCTTTATCCTTTGGTTAATGATACTGGAAGAAGGTACTTTTAGGGTGCGATCTATATAGTTTTTGCTCTGTTCTTGGAGGATGGAATATAGTGTCGTTGCCTGTCCTTAGAAGATTGTGTTGTTCAAAACTATAATGCTACTGAAACAGGAATTTTTAGAATAGCTTCCCACAAGTTTGGAAATGCATTTATATTGAAAAAAACAATGCGCAAGTAAGTTACATGGTTGGCGTTTTGTTTTATTTTTGTCGATCTCGTTCCCGGATGGACTTGCTGAACGTGCAGTCTAGATCTAAATCACAGTCATGGAAAGCTGCTTTTCTGGTGGGTGTTTGCTCTGTGTGATTTTTTTTTTTTCTAAGTGTAAGTTGATCTAGTTCACTTCCTTTGTGTTGTAGCGTTATCTCCAGTCCCCAAATCAGAAGAAAACTCACTTAAGTTTTGAATCTTGCTCTTGTTTCTGGACACAGGCTTTGTCTGACATTTATTGCATTGTAGAAAAACTAATCTTACTGTTTCCTCTTTAGAGCCTCTTTCCTGTCCTTCCAGCCTCCTTGTGGGGAGCAGGAGGGTGGCAGAAGAGAAGGAAAAAGTATGATTTTTGTTAAGAGCGGTGTCTGTGCAGTGCCTTCACATAGGTAACACACCTAACAGGCCTGCAAGGGTGTGTGTTCTGGGCTACCTTTTACTAGCGTTAGGCCTTGTAATACTTAATGAAAGGACCATAAAGAGCCCTTGCTTTAAGCCCTAAGATGCTGTTTAATTGGAATGCTTTATTTGGTATTGAAGGCATAACCTTTTGCTCTTGGATCTAGGAAGAAACTTGTTGACATGGTGTCTTATGAATTTGGTCATATCTGGATGACGAATAAGTTTAAGTTGTGTGCTTGCTTCTAATGAATAACTGAGGAATATTGATCCATTGGATTGCTTTGTTTTGAGGCTGACCTCTGATTTTCTTAGAGAGTGTTTTTATTGAGTTTATGAAGCTTTAGTGGGTGGCTACTAGTGCACCATTACCTGTAAATGGGTGTTTGGGGAAAAAAAAGGAGGAATTTTTGTGCTGACAAACTGCTACAATTAATTCTCATAGTCTATCAAGTTTCTCATCGTGGATTAGGTGTGGCACAGTTTGAGCACTGTTAAGTGTGAATAAATGAAACTCTTGTTTTAATCTCACTGTGTTAGTTCAGAATTCTCTTTGGGATGTGTGTGAGGGGAAGTGGAGTTCACAGAGCTATTGTCAAACTGTTCCAGAGATCCTCCCTTACGTAATTTTTTCCTTTTACAAGAATTTTCACCTGGGTGGGGCATGGAAAAATCTGGGTTTCAGACACAGTTTACTTGGGGGCTCTCTGTGCTATGTTGCTCTGTACCTTGGCTTCTTGTGTCAAAACTTCCTGGTTTTAGGTAGAACAGACTTTTGTACTTTGTTACCCATGATGCGTTTTTAAGGCTAAAACGGCTTCAGTTCACTAAATCCATGAACGTGCTGTGGTTCTCATGTTGCTTTAAGCTGAAGTAGGTCAGATAAAGTAAATTAGACCCTCAAACAGTAAATGGAGCAGGCTGTTACTAAAGAGGAATTAAGCAGAGGTTATTTCTAGATGGCTTCTGATTGTACATCCAAAGGATGGTCATGTGTCTTCCTCTCTGGTATTGCCCAGTCCTAAAGCCTCTGGCTCTTCCAGCGCTGTGCTGTTGGTGGCTTGGGTGGAGGCACTGATGCTGCCTTCAGCCCCTGGCACAGTCTGGGCAGGAACAGGATCCTTCTCCTTGACCCTTTGGCTCATGCTCACACAAAAGCATCTCGTAAAGGTCACAATGTCAGAGATAAAAAGATAAAAGCTTACAAAGGTTAGATATGTGTGAGTTTTAAAGAGTAATAGTTTGGTTCCTCCCAAGAATACAGAAATCTGAATTTTGATTTAGCAGTTTAAAAAGAAGGGAAGGGGCTGAAATTTCTAGGCTCTGATGACTTACTTTTAAATGCAGCCATAATTTAACTACTTAAATATAGCTGAATGTCATATTTGAAATTTTTTTGTGTTGTAAAACAACTTTATTCTGAATAAAATCTGGTTTCACATGGTCAGTGAGCTGAAAAGTCATTGCTGGGCAAATTCTTCTGTTTTAGGAATGTCACAGGTGAGGATAATAGCAAAGTGCAGGTGTTGAGGATCACCTGCAAAAGTGGTGATCCTTAAAAATTGACTGTATAAGGGATTGTGATGGCAGTTGAAACCACTGCCTTGGATGCTTTTGCTAACCTTTTTGACCAATATGACATAAATCTTGGAATCGAAGCTGTCAGAGAGAAGTACCACTCTGCTTGATTATTCACATGTGAATTCTGTTATAGCTTGTGCAGACAACCTTTAACAAATGAAAATAAAATATGCTGGCCACAATAGGAGCTATATCTAAACCCAGGGCTCTTAGCTGGATTTAAAAGTAAGTTTATTTTCCTTTCTGGTTCAAAGTGTGCCTCAGCCCCTGTTTGGCAGAGGGGACAAGCACTTGTTTTGCTTCAGTGTTTCCTGTCTTTCTTCAACTCTTTGGGAGCAAAGCAACAGTGTTTTGTCCTTTTCATTGTAGCACCGCTTAGGCGTGATGTGTGAGTGGAAGAATTTCTGTTCTTACCTAGGGTGACTGCTTATCTCTGTTTTTTCTGAGAGCTCTTTCAGTGTCATTGTCTTTAGAAGTCCATGCAAAAGCTGAAAATCTTAGGCCTGTCTTCATCCTTAATCTGAACCCGAGTGGGAAAGGCAAGGGTGTAATAAACCCAGGGCTCTGCTTCCCCTTGATCTTTGTAGTAAGCATTGCTGAATGTTGTCTTGCTCTTGTAAAAGAGCTTCTGTGGTATTATAAAAGAACTTCTCTCTGTTTTATGCTCCCAGGCTAGAGAACAGGCATTTATACCAAGCTGATAAAGGTCTTCCATGTGAAGACCTGTCCTGAAACCCCCAGTGTAGTTGGGGCTCTTTGGCACTAATTGGCTCAGGCACTTGATGAGCTCCCCTGTGCACATGAGCTTTTGGCTTTAGGTTTTGTTTTATTTTGGCATTCTCATTCTGTTTCAGGTAGGTTGTTAGTGTAAAACTCCAAGTATGTTCATGTGGCCCAATGGTCCTTTCCAGAAATCTCTTTTCCTCTTTTAATAGTTTTTGTTTCCTGCTCAAAGAGTAAATAATGGATACTTGAGTCTCTCTGGAAACGAGTTTTCTCTAAATAATTGACGGACTTGAAGGTAACAAAGTAAGGTGTTTGAGTTGCTGCACTTGCAGCTACAGGATGAAGTACAGTATTTGGAGGCAGCTGAATGCTATGAATTTTAATATGTTAAAAAACCTCATTTGTTCAGCTTGGCAAGTGGTGTACTCTTGCTTTGGGGCATAAAATGGGTGCTGAAATATGTTCACTGACATCTAGAAACGTCTGGAATAGAAAACAGAGGGAATAGCTTCAAGTAACTTGCATCTGAAGGAAGATAGCTGAGAGGTCAGACTTTGGTCTTTATGTGATGGCAGCCTTCTGACTGCCAGGATATCGAGCTGATCCTTTTGATGCACATTGCTTTTCCCTCAACAGTTTGTTAATAGATGGTGCTCAGGGAAGTACTTCATGGCGGGGTGAAATATGCCTGCAGTGGTATAGCTGTATGTAATAAAAGATAAAAACAGCAAAGCTTTCAGCCCTGCCCTGAGCACTGAGTTACTTCAGTTTGGCTGCATGGCAAGCCTGTGGAGCAGGAAGGTTCATCAGAAAAGTTGTCTGACTTGAAATTAATGGAAGACAATTAGTGAGATGACTCTTGGAAAGCACTTGGTGAGATGACTCTTGGAAGACAACAAGGCGGCTTTCTTTGCAAAGTGTCCAGTGTACTGAGGTCGCAAAGGGTTTTTTGACAACGTGGTCATAGCAGTGGTCTGCTCCTGCAAAACAGGAGGGTGTTCGACAGAAAGAGCCTGCCCAGCTGGGCCAAGTGGGAAGGGAAGGTGTAGTTCATCCCTGTGTTGTTGTTTTATCTGAGCTGTGGTGCTTGTGTAGCCAGTCATACTGTACTGTCAGCCTGTTCAGATGGCAGTTTCCTGTGTTGTCACGTTCTTTCCATCAGGAGGTATGTTTTTCATTTTACTAAAGGCACAGATTAGGAAGTGTTTGTGACTAAGCTCTGCACCTTCTAATTCTGTTGGTGTGTTTGTAATTAGCTGTTGCAGAGACTGAGGTCTGCGTTGGAAGGAGCACTGACTGTGTCCCTTCACAGCCTTTGTTGCCCTGATCTCTACATGGCACAGTGTTGTTCTTGGCATCACGTTGCGAGGTGGAACGCCTGTTTTTCCTCCTTCCCCAGGGGCGGATGCAGAGACTTTGGGCGAGACAGTCAAGGCTTTCTCACGACCTGCCAGAGCACTGGCTTTTGGGGGAAGGGCTGGAGCTGTTCAAGCATGGACTTGTCCTGAAGCAGCATTGGTTTTTGTCTTTTTAATCTTTTCCCTGTGGTGCAGTAGCATGTGCAGAGTGCTCTGCAAGCCTACTTGCTATTATTCCTGAAGCATTAGCTTGTTCCAAAGTCTTTGGGCTGAGACATTTATTCTGCTAAAGAGCTGGCAGTGGCTAAGATTGCGGGACATTGGTGAAGGCTGTTTTGTCACATCTTAAACCTCTAAGGCAGCACTGGAAAATGTTTATCTTCTGGTTAGGTTTTGCAAGTTTCACGAGTGTGTTTTTTTACCAGAAAGGAGGTAAAGAGATGAATTACATGGTGGTTGAGCTGTCTACGTGGCTGCAAAGAGCCATTTTCTCATGTGGTTTGTAAGCTGGTGATTGTTGTCCTTGGCAAGTAAAATAAGGCTGTCCCGGTTGTGTTTTGAATGCAGTTGCTGGAGGTGAAGGGCAGCAAAAGAAAGCTTTGAGAGCGTTGTCCCCAAACCCTCCACATCTTTCCCCAAAAAGTAGCATTCCATGATGCCTCATTTGAAATGAGTGTTCCTCTGGTGTTGAAAGCATAGGCCTTGTTAATTGGGGTCAGAGGGAGAAAAAAGAGATTTTATGGATTGAACTCCACATGGTGTTTCCATTACATGGAGTCAGCATTGTTGAAACAGAACAAGTGGTGAGTGTAACTACTATTATACAGATATTGCAGTCATTTCTTAGCATGCTCGTTACTGGAGATCAGATTTCAACCTTGGAATTTAATTTTTTTTTAATTAAGAAATACCTTGATCTGGTTTAAACTGTTAAAATAAATATCTATTTTATTACATGTAATATATATGTTTATATATATAAGTTCATATATAGGAATATTCAGTGTGACGGCTAAGAAATACGGTGTCGATGTAGACAGACTGCAGATTACATCCAAAGCAAGGAACACTTTTAAGAAAACAAACCACAAAACCCAGAGCAAATTATATGCTCATCTCTTCTTTATTGTATATTGCCATAATCAGTCTCTTGGGTTTTTTTCTTATGAAAAGAGAAAATGAAGGTATATTCTTTTTGACTGAACTGTAACTGGAGACTGAACAAGTGGCATTCCTGGAAGTGGAGGAAAGCCACAATATGTATAAAAGTTTAGGATGTTCTCTGAAGAAACAGTGTATTTTTCAGGAAAGAAAGTGGGTGGCTTCCTGTCTCTTTTCCTCTAAGTTATGACTTATTTTTATGATATGAAGTGGTGTAGCAAATGGAGGGACCCATTTGTTCTTGAAACTTTTTGGTCTGTATGGAGGTACGGGAGGGGGCAGACAAAGTATATGGAATAGGTTCTGTTACTGTTGGATTACTAAACAGAAGTAAAATTATTCCCCAAACTGGAAGTTCTGGCTCCTCAGATAAGATATTTACTTTGTAAGGGTTCCAAAACATTCTGTTGGGAGGGGAAAAAATCGAATTACATGCTTCTTTTAAATAAAGACTTTGAGTTTTGCCTT
This sequence comes from Platysteira castanea, assembly GCA_013397175.1. Classification (NCBI taxonomy): domain Eukaryota; kingdom Metazoa; phylum Chordata; class Aves; order Passeriformes; genus Platysteira; species Platysteira castanea. The sequence continues at coordinate 844,567 of VYXC01001355.1, forward strand.
GCAACTGTTGATGTTACAGGGAATGGGTGTGTATTTGCTCTCATGAGAGGTAGTAGAAAGCAGCTGAGGAGTTTGGGTCAGCTAAGATAATTCTGGTTACTTGTTCTAACAGGTTTTGCACCCTGGAGTGAATAAATTCCTGCTCAGAATGACTAACTCGCTTCTATGTGTTTCCCAATGCCTGAACTTTCTGTGAAGTAAAAGGAAAGTATGACTTGTGGCTTGTTGTGTATAGTGAATAAGTTGCAGCACAGGCGCTATTCAGATGAAACTGGTCAACAGTTTTATTAAAGAAAGTTTTCATAGGCATGAAAGATTCTTCTAAACTTTTATAAGATGTTAATGAGGCGTTTTTTCTACTGTAGTGAAAATATCTAGTGTTGTTTTCACTTACTCTGGTGTAATCCAACTGAGTTTTAACTCCAGAGGTTTATCCAGTAAGGCTTTTGAGGATAAGGTCAGTGAGGGCCCTACATCCTGGGCTCCTGCTGTTCTCTGCATTTCTTAAATATTAGTAGAGAGATGGATATCTTACAAAAGGATCTGTCTCTCTTCTGCTGTGTTGTCATGTTTGGAAAATTGCTGGCTTTTAGATGAAGTTTGTTTAACATTTCCTTTTCTCTGTGCTTCTTGTGCTATCTCTTGCTTAAGTCAGAATATGGAGTATATGCTTTGTTTGCAGGCAGCTATTTTGAGCAGATTTTCCTTGAACTAGGTAAGAGATCCTTGTCTTCTAGTTGGTACCTTTGTCAAACACCTCTGTACACTGAAGCAGAAACTACCTTATCTCTTCAGTTACTACTTCAATGAACCTGAGGTCAATGGGGCAGAACTAGCATAAATGTACTAAAATTCTGTGGGTAATTGAGTGGTGCCTCTTCTCAGTGTCAGTAATTAAAAATATTTGCACTTTGAGTTTAGATTGTCAAGACTTCCGTTGTACAGTGTCATTGACTTGCATTCTGACTGGTCGATATAAATGAAAATAAGGAATCTCTGGATCTTCTTTTGTATTGTGGATTTTTTTTATATTAGTAATAGCTTTCTTTTGCTGAGTAGGAATAAATACTTCTACACATGGAAGCAAGGCCAGCCAGCAGTATCTTTTGTGGTTTCTGTATGAAGAACAGTGAAAAGTGAAATTGGTAGAACTGATGTTGTTCTCTGTTACAGCTTGCTATGGGAGCAGTACTGAGTTCCTCTGGCCTTTTTCAAGTCTTCCTTTAGTGTGGTTCTCTTAGCTTAGGAGATCAAATGGAGCTGAAAATATTCCATGAATCATCGCTTGAGTAACTCCTTGAATTACAGTGGTGTGGTGTAGAGCCTTTATGCCGAAAGACTGGTGATGTTAGTCAAGTGTGGAGTTCAGAAGAGGTTCTTGATGACCATGTAGCTTATTCCTTAGAAGGTGGAGTGTCCACTTTAAGAATGTTACTGAGTACAGAGCACTTACATTGTGTTTTGGATGCAGCTCATCCACATGGAAGTGTAGTGGCTTGGTGTTGTAGTTTTGGCCANAACTTGAATGTGAGTTAAGGAGACCTGGAGTGGAGCTCTTTGAGCTACTACTTCCTTGTTTGGGGTTTGGAAACAGTGGTGTATGTTTCTGACAAGTTTTCCTAAGTTGTAGTTTGTGCTGTAGTAGCAGAACAAAGCCTGGTCACTGAAATGTGAAACCCTTCCCAGTAGGTTGGGGATTTGTTCTTCCTTGAGGGATTGTTTTTTTGGTGCTCACACTGGAGCAACTTCTGCTTGAAATACTCTTTGAGGACTTTGAGTCTTCATCACAGTACAAAATAAAGGTCCCAGAATATGATGCCTTAAGAGTTCTGTCTGGCTTTGGCCATGTTCTCCATTGATTTGAGATTTGTTACTTGCCATTATTTTTCTGGTGAAACAGGGATAACCTATTAATGATATCTGTCTTTCATCATAAGTCTTCCAGGTTAAAAAAAATACCCTTTTGTTGATTAATCCTCAGGTTCCTTCTAAGAATGAGGACATATTTCTCTGCACATCTGAACTGCAGCAGAACTAAATAAACTATACTTGTATTCCTTAAGAGAAGCTTATCTATTCTCTTTGAGGCCCTAGTATGAGTTCCTTGGAGACAAAATTGCAAAATCACAAGTGCTTGCTTGGAGTTCCTGAGTCATCAGCAGGACTGCTGTCTCCGTTTCCAGGAACGGATCAGCCTGTAAGAGCATCAAATCCTGTCAGTTTTTCTTGGCTTTTTGTTGTACCAGCTCAGCCCCTACATGTGAAGATTTGATGGCTAATGCCCAGATACTGTTCTGAACATTAGGACCCCTTTGGTGGTCAGCTTCTCTCTAGGGTGTGAAAAGAGCAGTCTATACATGCCTCTTAGTTGTTCCATTTTTAGAAGGTCCTAAGAATATCTCTGAATTATGCCTGGTCAGGGATAAGGCTGCCTTTTGCCTTCACAAAAACCCCTAATAATTTGAGCACCATTAAAGAATGACAGTAGTTTTTAATGACGCCATGTCTTGAATGAACTGATGCTTTTTGATACAGATTTGGTGTTGATGGAGTAATGGAATTGAGTCATATCAAAACAAATCATAGACCAAAGTACATGTTTTGCTGTATTTTAAAAGTTCTTGCTCCTCAGCATATTCTTATGTTCATTTGCTTCACCAGCTCCATATAGACGTGATGCTTTGTATATTGGTGAACAATGGTGGAGCAGCCAACAGCTTGGCAGATGAAATTTTTTTTCTCTTGCCTCAGTTGTGCCCCTGTTCCCCCAGCTTCATCTGTTTTAATGTGTTGGCTTCAGGTGAGGTGCTGGTATAGGCTAGCCCTAGAGGGGCACTGCATTTCCATGAGCACACTCAAGCTACCACTGCTTTTGTTTTCCCATCCTTGTTCTCCTGCCACCTCCTGACTGCACCCACACTGGCATTTGTACATGCTCTAGAAAGGTGGACTGGAAGGCTTAAAACTGTTTACTTCTTGGTGTGTGGTACAAGATTACAGACTTGGTCCGAAGATTTGCTACATGATTTGCCCAGTGGCTGTTTACTCCACTGAGTAGGCTGATTAATGGTTGTGGATTTTAGGAGGGACAGGGAAGGGGGATTGGGACTCTATGTATGGTGGCAGTACTGGCTGAACTTGGAACTTCAGTGTGATTTAGGTCTGCTTTGTAAAGTAAACGCCTCTGGAGGATTAAAAGAATTTGTGGACCTAAATCTAGAAACTTGCTTTGTTTCAGTTGTTCTGAATTTCATATCTTACCCATAAGGTTTTTGCTGCATATCCACATTAGATTAGTTAATAGATCACATCATCTGCTTTATTAGAGTAAGGAATACACATTAGGAATACCACTGCTGTAGCATTTTGAAGGTAAGAGTGGAATTGTGACTGTTGGAAAGCTTTAGAAATTGCAGTAGCCTCTTGATGAATGACTACATTTTTCCCCTCGCTAAAGCTGTAAACACCAAGACAAAATTATATTCTACCAAAGCTGCATTGCTCTGTATTTAATTTTTAGAAATTCCTGTTGCTGTGAGGGGGTGATAGCTGTCAGCTGACACAATGTGACTTGCTTTGTCTGAAACACAGTAGAGATCGTTATTAGTCTGTGCTGCCCACATACTGCTTTAATCTTCCAAGTGTTTTTAGTATTGCCTAACCATTGCTATGTAGGCTGTGCCGTGAATGAAGTGAATTACTGACATAGCAGATTTCAAGACTGGTAACAGATGCCTTCTGTGTTAGGAAACACGACTGCTTTTAGTATAAACATGGAGAAGGCAGCTATGTAGCCTCGAGTGGACTGCTTCATTTGTTTGTAGTGTTGGGGAAAAAGATCCCGTACCTGCACTTCAGATTTATTATGCCACTCCCACAGCAGCCATTCAGTGTTCAGTGGTCTGTCAAGAACCACCCAAAGAATTCTGATGAGGGTAAGCACAGAGCAAGCCAAATCAGTTCTTAAGATAGGCAGGTGTTTTGGAAGCTAATATCTGTCTGAGGAGCTGTTTGCTGTTACAGGACAGCTTCTTGCTAGTACTGGTAATACACCCTGCTGTCATCTCTGAACATTAAGAAGTGTATATGTTGAAAGAAGTATTTTGCATTTTCATTCTGTTAAAATACTGTGATTGGTATTGACTGGGACATTTTAGCAGTTGTTTGAAGTGTGGAGAAATGCCTTGCAAGCTGGTAGTCAAAACAGTGAGGTAGGTGGGGAGTAGTGCTTATCAATAAGGATATTTTTAATGCTCTTATTCCTGTGAACAGTTTCAGTGAAGCTGGGACTGAACAGTTGGATGCAAGTCCAATGCCAGGGAGGCTAACCTAACAAAAAGTAAGTCTTCAGATGATGTTTGTACCTTAGGTCCTGAAATGATGTGCTTGCCTTTTTGCCTCAGGTTATATTTTAGGCCTCTTTGTCTAGCAGAACCTCATTTTTATGAAATTCAATGATGTGCTAGCTAAATGCAACCTGCTGTCTTCTCTTTCGTAGATGTAGCAGCACCAAAACCAATGTTCCTTATGTGCATTTTGCAGTTGCTACTCCTATCTTTTACCAGGTTCCTAATTTTTGCAGGGAGGGGGGCAAAACAGTGATGGAGGCCTCAGTGTGTCTGCATCTGGAGAATATATTTGTACTGGCAGCCAGTGTATTGCTGTAAAATGGGATTACACTCATGCAAATGGAGTCTTGGACTCTGTTCAGATTAGTGGGATTCTGCTCTTGTACCCTCTCCTTCCTCTTTTCCCCAGGGACATCAGACTTACTGATTTGTGCAAGTGTGGGAGTATTGATTGTTGAAATATAAGTTGCCATTGGAGCTAGAAACTGAAATTAAGTTGGGAAAACTTTGTTGCTTCTCTTATATTCTCTCAGTTGTGGGCTTAGATAAGCAGGAGAATGATGCTTAAGCAAGAGTTCTTTGCTATGATTGATAACAGTTGTCAAAGTTCCTAAATTTTGTCTTTAACATTAGATGGGTTGGAAAGGTCAGTAACTAAATTGCAAAACTCACTTTGTGTGGTATGACTGGGCCACGTGTAGGAACATCCTTTTCAGTCACTACCTTTGCTGCCATAAAGTACAGTTTCCTTTGTTTTAATAAAAGTTAAGTGTTTTTTGCTATAAATGAACTGTGCATATTAGAAATTATAAGGGGAAGGAAGAAAACTTGTTTTCAGTGTTTGGTTAAAACTATATGGAAATCAACATCTGAACTCTAGAAATACCAAGCTCAAGTATTAGTTCACACTCTAGTCTGTATTGGTTGGGATTCTTAAAGCCAACTTCTGTTTCTTCTTTAAGTGGGAGTGCTTTTTATACGCAGGGGCAGATCCCTTTCTAGAGGAAAAAAACCAAACCAACCAAACGACCCCAAAAAACCTAATTTACCTTCTCATAGCTGTATTTGTGGTTTAGTTCAGTTGTCCATTCCGTGGTCTGGATCTCAGACTTTACGTGGTTAGGCTTGTTTTTTGCATACTATCTGTGAATGACCAGGGTGGTACAGTACTTCTTCTTAGTTAGGAGGTGTTTGAAAATTCTATATTCTTGTTTCCTTGCCTTTGCAAACCTTCCACTGACATTTACCTCAAGGAATTGGAGGGTTGAAATGCTGCTTGTCTGTGTTAGGCAGCACTCAGCTGTCCAGAATGTGAGGGCTGTGTAAGTGCTCATTCCTGCTCTGAGTTTAACAGCTTCTTCTCTGTTTTTCGTATGCATGACATTTCTGCAGAGGTGGTTTAGTTATGATACTCTGAAAAGCTGCAGTTCTCTGAAATACTTGAGCAAGAGTTGCAGTTGAAAGTTGAACCTTATCTCTCTGGCATGTATAAGGAAGCAAACTGAACTGTGCAGAGCAGATTGGTTTTAAATGGTGGGACTTAGGCTCTTGAGAATAAAACCTCTTACAGGAGATGATCTGGTAAAGGAACACGCACCCATGGAAGGGGCTGGGTACAACTACTTATTGTAATTAGCAATCTATAGACACTGAGAGATTCCAGGTAGCCACTTCGGGCATCCTGCTAGCTGGATTGCTGGATGTACAATCCACAGGGTTTGTGGATAAGTCCAAGCAGCCATCTGCAGAAGTAAAACGGTATTGAAAGAGTGAGAAGGCAGATGAATGTCAAGTTGCTGATGATCTTCCTGGGCTAACTGCATAGCGAGCTTCCTTTGTGGGTGTGCCTGCCCTGTGACATTAGGGTGCTTAAAGATAGGATTATTAAGCAACAAGTACTGAAAGGAAGCGTAGGGTCAGTGGAAGTTTGAGCTGACTTTGAAAATACCTCTGGATGGCAAATGGTACAGATTACTGTACTCAAAAGAGCAAGAGAGACCTGGGAAAAAACCTTTATTGAAATCTTTGCCTAATCCCTGTCATTCTTTCTCTTCTGTGCAGACGCTGTGCTATAGAAGATGCACTATTACCGATATTCTAATGCAGAAGTCAGCTGTTGGTACAAATACTTGCTCTTCAGCTACAACATTGTCTTTTGGGTGAGTACAAAATGTAGAGACTGAAATAGTTTAGACATAGCTCAGTTTTATTAACTTCATTACTGTGTTGAAGAGAACAAGTTGAAATAGTTGCCTGAAAGCAGGATACTGATGTATAGTGTGCCCCAGGTGTTTTGTAATTGAAGAAGCTTATCCCGTATGAGAAATTATTTATTATTGAAGATGTGAGGACTCAGTATCCATATTATCCATGTTAAGTTGCTTTCCTGCTAAAAGAATCCTCTTAGAATGTTTCCTTTCAGATTATCTTTGATCTTTGTTGGGTGGTGTAGCTATACATACAGTATGCAGAAGAGAAGAAAGGAACTGCCCCAGAGAGGTGTCAACAGCTGGCAGTACATGTCATGCTCTGTGGGCAGCTGAATTGCCTGATACAGTCTTGAAATACTATGGACTAGCCTGCCTATAATGTTTGTTTAGAATTGTGAAAGTGAAAATGTACAACAGGTGTGGGGTTTTAGATGTGTATGATGGTCATGGTTAATGAAGCACCTGCCTTGGAAAAGAAGGCTCTTTAAAGGTTAGTGCATGGTGTTGCACTAGGAGTTATCTGTGAGGGGAAGGTGAGGATGCAATTGAGAGGAACTCAATAATTCCTTCTGGAACTTTCAAGTCAAATATTAAGAGTTTGCACCTGAAGTCATAGGAACTACAGTCATGGAAAGGCATGAGTAGTTCTGGAAGAGTGCGGATACAGTGACTTGTCCAATGCTAGCAGTAAAGTTGCTGAAAACCACAGAACTTCTTGCTGCTGTCACCACCTCTTGTTTTCTAGTGCAATGTTACAACATGATGCTGTAGCATTAAGCCACAGCGAGGTTATCCTTGTGTGGATAACAGGGCAGAAAAGATGTGTAGAAACTTTTGTTCCATTTAGGGTTAATTTGCTACAATATTGCCTAGTGCAAATGTTCATTAGGGATGATATTTTCCGTGTTGAAACTAAAGATGCCTTCAACAGGTCAAAAATTGTGCTTACAAAGACCAGCTCTGCAGTTCCTTTTCATCTGTATTGTACAACTCCCACGTACCTGTGGTGCAGCGAGAAGTAATACTTGCCAGACTCCTCTGGTTTTCAGGGAAATCACTTCATAACTGAGTGGATGCTCTTCAGCAGTTTGTGGTGGGATATGTGAGAAATTGACACTCTTGTTCATGAATATATTAGGATTCTTCTAGACTTCTACTTTTTTTCTAGTGAGTGTCTCACGAAGTGGTGTCTATGACTCTTTCTGACAAACTTTTTAAAACTGAAATTTTTTGTCTTCACTGTAAGGGGAAGACTCAAGAATTTGCCTGTGCTTTTTCACCGGAATAGATTTTTTTATCTTTTTTTTTCTCTGCAGTCATTACATTTTGTCACATTTTTTTACAGTATTATCTTGAAATGAATGATGAAGATCTAAAGATTTTTCTGTTCTTTAAAGAAAAACTTTAAAATAGATGCCAAAAAATTGAGAATTCGTAATACAACCTGTGTGTTTCAGCTGTCTGTTGGCTGGAGGAATTACCTTTCTGAACAAGGTACTTGTCGTCTTGGTAGCGTCCTCAGCAAAGGGTCTGAGACTTCTACTGACGTTATCAGGCTGACCTAGTAAATGATGTGCAGGTACAGCTCTTTTGGTAAGATTTTTGGCACCTTTAGCTGTAGAACAAGCTATGTAAATGTTGAAGGTAGACATCCCTATAGGCAACACATGAATCATTTAGCTGACACAAGGATTCAGGAGCCTGTGAAATCCTGCAGCCTGGGATGACTACAAATTCACCATTTGTGAAACAGAAAATTTTCTATGTGCCTTTAAAGAGCTGAAGGACTACAAAACCAGAAGGGAAAATGTAACCATAACTCACAAGCAGCATTTAAGGAGGGAATGTTAGTCTTGATTCACTTTCCTTGGGTTGCAGGACAGGTGCTTGTGGGAACTTGTTTGTGAGTGTTTGTTGGTGAGTGTGGCTGCTCTAGAGGTGTATTAGGGGTGGATTTAGATAGATGTCAGAGAGCCTTTTGCTCATAAGCTGTTAGAGCTCTCCTGTGTCTCAACTCAGGACAGTTTATGCACAAGCCAGGTAATATGAATGTAAATAGTTGCATTTGTTCTTCTGTCCTACTTAATAATGGTAAATCTTGACTTTCCCATTGTAGCTCTGAAGATAATATCAGTGACTGTATAAACTTTAAAGCACGTGGTGATGTAGTAATTCACAGAATTTTTAAACTTTTCAGTGAGTGGTTACTGCAGTTGGTGTCATGCTTCAAGTACAGTTCATATAGATTGGAATGAAAAAAGTATTGAACTCAAAGAGGGCAGATATGACTAATAATGGTGAGCTCAGTGTAATCAGCCTTTAGAAATCTGTAAATCTTCATTCTTTGGAAGTCTTCCTTTTTTTTCAGGTGAGTGACTTGGGAACAGAGTTCTGGCTTGTAGTTGTGCACTGTTGGCTTGTAATATCCCTTCCCTATTCTTTTAAGAAAGAGAATGGAGGCCATAGGAAGGCTCTGCCTTCTTAGGCATGATTTTGATGTGTGATTACTTTATTTCCATTTTGCTTTTTAAGCATGCTCGCAAGACGTAGCTTGTCCAAGTACGCTCTTGTTAATGAGTGGTGATAAGGCAGTACTGCAGCCATTAACATAGCCCTGCAGAGGGCAAGATAAGAAGGCTGGGCCTTTTGGTGTTTGAAAGCATTTTGGTTTTTCTTGTCAAATAACTTGATTTGTCATGGTGCAATTTAAAGACTGCAGTAATGCCAGGTGAAGAGCTTGGTTTTGGCACCTTTCTGTTCTGAGTCATTCTGCAATTGAGTGAGCTCTTCTGTGAAAACTCTGGTGCTTCCTGCTTTGCCTCCAGTTCAAAGGGTTTTTTTGTGGGGTTGTCTGAGCACTGCACCTCCGCTGGGACATGGCTATTTCAGTGAAGTGAAGGATTGCATGTGTGCTCTGCCAAAGCCTTTTAGGTTGTATATGAGCTCATTGTCTCACATGAATTGAGAGGAGAGGGTAAAATAGCTTTTAGCTACTGTCATCTGGATTTATCTTCTAAAGGTCTGTAGTTTTGTGTGTGACTCCTAAGGGTTATTGGAGACAAAACCAGAACTTTTCACTCATCCTATAGGGGATGTGACATTTTGCCCTGAACATGGTGATGAATGCAAAAAATTATTCAGTTCTGGAAAAGAATTCTGAGTTCATCTTCTTGAAAAATAAGAGAAGGCCCAGGTTAGCATAAGATTTTCTTGGCTTTTGCAGTGTGTGTTGTTTTCCAGGAACTTCTGAAACAGCAAGGCTGTGCCAGGAAGAGGAAAGAATGTACCACCAGGTGGTTTCCTGACTCTGAGAGGAAGAGTCTCTGAAGAGACAAGGATAGGAAGGAAGGGCTGCAGGCTGCTGATTGCTCCAGCGTGGGTGGAGCTGCAGTGTAAAATAGGATTATCCAGGGAGTGGGAAATGTATTCTCTGTAAGAGTATACAAAAACTGAGTGCAATTCCTATTGCTGCTGATCAGACCGAGGGGCAGACTGACCCATGATCATTGTTTATGTGCAAGGGTTGCCTACATTTGAGAAACCAATTAGCCCTGTTTTCTCAGTTGGTAGTGAGATTCTGACAGCATAGTCACAGGAATCATGGGAATTCAAAGTGTGATTGGGAATGGATAACTGAATAATGCTTAAAAGTGGTGTCTTTGGCACAGTGTTACTGAGTTGGCATCAGAATTGTGCATCTGAGCACAGCCTCCAGTTTGATGCAATATGTTAAAAAAGTGGATTTTTCAGTTCTAAAGCAGCAAATAACCAAATGCTGGTAAATAGTGTTTTAGTTTCCTGTTCAAAGGGGCACAACTGAGCTGCTTTGTGTATGTTTCCATATAACCTTTCATGCGGTCTGTGGCTTAAATGACTCTCCAGCACAGCAGTGAATTGGGTACTCCAGTTTGTTCTTGTTTACATGTCATTCAGATTCTGGTGAAAGGCAAATTTGAAAGTGCTGTGCTTTTTTGAAATAGCTGACTAGCCTTCTCTCACCTTGGGCACACTTTTGGTTGTCCTTGCTTGTCAGTTGCTTGTTGTCCCGTTCACTCAGCCGTTTAGTTCAGTGAGCTGAAGAAGGTTGAAACTTGGCCTTTAGTTTAGGCAGGATCAGTTCCCTGGTCTGCTTCATAGCTATCACTTGGATGCCTCTGTGCAGGTGTGTTAGAGAGGGTACGTTCCTGGTGCTGATTCTCTGTAGAACTCTGGGCATGCTCAGTCACACTAACTTCTGAGCTAGTTTGATCACCACAGTGTGTTTTACAGTGGTTTTCAGTGAGATATTTTCAAGTCTTTAAAGCAAAAGGGTTTAATTTCATTTTTCATTTCACTACTATTTTACTTTGTTTTAAATTGGTTGTTTTGGTAATTGTACCTATCAATGTAGTGGCTGATGGCTTTGTTTCTTCTCCAAGTACATCATACTTTACTGGAATTTTGCTAAAGAAACTTAATGTATCTGGTTTGGTTGCTTCTAGTGAAAATTATGAATTGCTTGTCTTACCTGAATTAAGTTTTAGATTTATCCACATTGATTTAATGAGACTAAGTTGATTTTTCTTCTGATAAACTCTATTTTACTTGTAGATAGTTTGCATAGATGCTTATGGAAATAATTTTGCAAAAATAGTATAGTTTCTTGAAACAGAACATTTTGTAAAAACATGAGAGCAAAGTTTGTGTTCAAAGGTGAGAATAATGCATGCTAGTGAAAAATCTACTTAATCAAAAATCCATTACAATTTAATTAAGAAGGTAATTATAATAAAAGGCAGACAGTCTGAGGAGGTCACCCTATTTAAAAATTCAGTAGCACAGTATTAGCATTCTGGTACCCTTAATTTGTATACAAAGAGTGGGCTATGTCTTCCCAATTATTTTTTTCCACCCTGTTTTCTGTGGAAAAAGTTTCCAAAGATCCAGCTGTTTGTGTAATTGACCTTGATTACTGCAGATTATACCAGCTGTCTTCATCTGCTTCCCACCATTCCTGGAGCATTTGGAATGAAAAGGATGAAGGATGCATCAGTTAGGTGCACTGTGCAGATTAATGACGTACAAGTTTGATTCCTGACTCTTTCCCCTTCTTTTTTTCATCTGAAGATCACTGGGTTAAGATCTAGGGTTAATCTGGGTCAATATTCTGTTTGTACTGATATAGTTTTTAATAGTATTTTTCAAGTTATGTTTTGACCCAAATGATCGCTTTAGATGTTCTTAGCCAATTCAGCGTCCAAGGTGAGGAGTCATTGTGCTGTTGCTTATTAAGCAACATCTGGAAGTTTATTTAGCGCTATTTTGTCCAGTTGTAACTCCATGTATTGGTGCCAGTTTGGGTTGCTTAATCTGTGTTTTAAGACCCAGAATATGGCATATAATAATTCCTGCCTGGACAGAAGTGTTTAACAATTTGAGTAATTTTTACAGAATAACATGAATTATGCTTGCAGCCCTTTCTGGCTTTGCTTTCCCCCACTCTCCCCAACAGAGTAAACCCAGAACAGCTTCACTTGCCCTGAGTGAGCTTAGGGCAAGCAGGCCATGAGCCCAGCAGTGTTTAAAACCTACACATCTGTTTTCTTGTGTGATTGTAAGAGGGTTCCATTTTTGCTTCTTGCCTGTGCTGTTGGTAATTGCCTACAGCCCATTTAGTTCATGGGAGGTGCTGTATTTCCTGGAGAAGAGGGTTCCTTTTTCAAACTGTTTTTTCAGTTTGGGATTTTACTTTTCAATGCGTGTAAGGTTTGGCACTGGGGAGGCAACTTCAGTCCTTCCTACAGAGTAATCAAATCATTTAGGCTGGAAAAAACTACTAAGATCCAATTCAGCCATTAACAAAACTGCCAAGTAGTCCATGTCCCTAAGTGCTATGTCTGTGCATCCTTTAAACGTCTAGGAATGGTGACTAAGCCACTTGCTCCAATGCTTGATAACCCTTTCAGGGAGCAAGTTTTTCCTAATACCAATTTAAACTTCTCCTGGTGCAACTTGAGGCTGTTTCCTCTTGTGCTGTTACTTATGGGGGAGTGATATCCACCTCACTACAACCTCCTTTCCCGTAGCTGTAGGGAGCCATAAGGCCCCCCTGACATAGCAGGGGAATGCTTTTTATGTAATGAGGAAGAGCTACCCTTGTATTATAGAAAGGTTATTTTAGTTTGATTATTGAAATTGGATGTTAAAAACAAGCTGCCTAAGCATTGAAGAAATGGAATAAAATACTAGAACACGGAACTCTGGCTTCATTTTGGTGAATATAATTCAGAAGTGCTTATTATACAAACATGTGAATTAGTGGAGGGTTTGTTGTCAGTTAGATTTGGTGCTTATGGAAAGTGAGCAAATGGACCATTAATCTCGCTTGATTCAAATGGGCTTAAACAAGGTGAGGATTCAGAAGACAAACTGTATCTAATCAGAGAAGAGTCTTACATAGTGAACCTTGACTCTGAGAAGTTACAAGGAGTCAAGCATGGCTACTGTCATAGCCATAATACTGGTATTATTAAATGACTAAATAGGGAATAACCTCAAAACACATTAAAATATTCTGACATCTTCATTGGTGTGCTGGCAGGCATTTTATGGCAAGACATTGGGACAAGGATAACTCCCAATTGCATGCTACTGTGTGGGATTGTCAATTAAGTACCATGTCCTTCTTGAGTAATCATGAAGAATCAAATTGTAATACTTTTTAGAAAGTAGTTTATAAAATGCATAAATGCTGTGGAATAAATGCCCTTCAAATCATTTTTGTGAGAGATTAACTAGTGGGGAGGAATGTCCCATTACTATTGTCTCAAATTACAATGTTTGTTTTACTTGAGCAGTAGTGCTACAGGCTAAGTTTTTTGAGATTGTGGTTGATTAGTACATCTAATGTATTTCTTTTCTTTTTTTTTTCTTTTAAAATTCGCTAGCTGGAGTGGCCTTCCTTGCAGCTGGTCTGTGGGCATGGAGTGAAAAGGTAAGGGTGGAAATGACTGGTCTTACTTCAATGGCTGCCCCCTCCTGCTCCAATAAAACTAATTCCTCAGGAAGCAGCAAAGGTTAAATGTAGCATCTGAGCTCAGGACCATGTTCAAATAATCTAAACTGAGTTTAGCTGGAATTTGCTTCTTGTCCCTGATGAGGAGTGACCCTTGATATTCAGACCTTTTTTATGAACTTGTAAGAGCAGGATGCTAGGGAGAATTTAGCCTCTATGAACAGATTCTCTTTCGAAAGTATGTTTTCTAAAATATGTTTCTCTACCCAGCTCCTTTTATTGCAAACAGATACTTGTGAGGAGTGTGAGATGCCTTTATATTAAAAAAAACACCACTAAATCTAAGTGTGCATCTTTGAAATACTTCAGAAAGGTGGTCCTAGTCTGTTGGCCATCTGTTGTCCACTTTATTCCTCTTGGAGTGCTTATTGTGTTTCCATGTAGAGGAACAAAACTGGGGAACATGATGAATAACTCTTTATTTTTAGCAAAGGTTTCTTGTAGCTAAAAAACTTCCTCAATTGAAGGAAGTTGTGTGCACATGTACTGAGCTCTTCTGTTACAAGAGAAGAGAATGATATAGGTATGGAAATGAATGGTTCAGCCCCTTCAATGAATGTAAAAGTATGGGTTTAATGAATTCCAGCAGTAGGAAAAAGTGACCATTACTAGATTCACTGATCTGCATCTCAATCAGGAGTGGAGGGCAGGTGCCCTCACTGTTCAGTTATGCTGCTAAGTAGTAAGACTTCAATTACCATCACATGTTCACTTTTCCTCAATTGAAGGGGTTATACACAGCAGCTATCCATATACAGAGAGGTTCTGAGATTCCTCTGCTTTTTAGAAGTGAGTTTTATGATGATCTTAATTCTGGGGTGTTTATTCTCCTCATCCCTGCTCCCTGTGTGCCTGCACACATTCTCATAACTAGATTAGTGCTATCATTGCTATATACTAAGTAACCTATCTCGACACAGAAATGCATTTACCTCCTGTTTAGTTGTTACAAAAGAATTTTCTTTCCAACACTTTAAGGAGGATGTTAAACTTGTCTTGAATTTGTGTTCTCTAATGTGCAGACAGTCTTCTGTTTTGTAGACAAGCATATAGGATCTGTGTAGATGGAGGTTAATATCTCCCAACTTATCTCCATTTGCCAAATTGGCTTTATGGTACACTGAAGTAAGTAAAAGGCAAAGACATACTCTTTCTGTCTATTTTTTAAATTTTGCCTGAGCCCTTCCTACTCTCTGTGCTGTCTTGCAAGTAAGTGCTTCAAAGCCTTTCCTGTGGTTTTGAACTTCTGAATGGCTCATGAAATCTGTTCATTATTTTTTACGTCAGTTGTTCTGTGCCATGTTTTCAGACTTTTGTAGTAGTGCCATTTTTCAGCCAGTAGTGCCTGTATTTTACAGATAAATATCTTGGTGAACAACAGATGGGGAAGTAAGAGAAAAACATTGCAGAAATTGTGCTGCTGTGGTAAGCCCAAAGATAAACTACAGGTGGTGGAAGGGTTCTGAGCATCCTGTCTCTTACCCCAACATGAAGTACATTAGGTCCATTTAATTTCTCTGGTTTTGTCGCTTTTCTTTTTGCATTAGGACTACACTTCACGTTATTTCCTCAGCAATTATTTGCTTTTTCTCTGGCTATAAATCCTGTGCTTCTCTTTTGGCTGTGGTAGTATGTTGAAATGAGACTGCTGGTTTGTGAGAAGTGTTGAAAATACTATATGGAAAAATGTTACCATCCTGACCCCTGTTACTTGATTGAGTCAAATCCAGTCTCTCTAACTGGTGTATCTAATTGACCTATCCTTATGATTTTGTAACTGGCTTTAGTTACTGTGAACAGTCAATAAAAATTAACTTGCATAAAATTTTAAGAGTCAATATCTGTCACACAAGAAATACTGCAAAAGTCACTAAGAGTGAATTATTGTAAACTACTGGTTAGAAGCAAGGTGAATAACACTGAGCCCTCTTATCAGGAAAACAGTTTTTGTTGTTAAAACAGTTTCAAGGAGGACACAAAGGAAGATCTGGGAAACTATTGGCTAGTCAGCCTAAATTCATTGCAGCAAGTTCATGGCTAATAAATGTAGAGGGAGCAGTCAGTTTTCAAATCAAGGCTGTTGTTTAGAGGGACTTCATGAGCATGGAGAAGTCACTGTTCTCTGTGACTGAAAGAAAGACTTAAGGTGTGAATTTTGTTCTGGAATGTCTGACACTGACTGCAGGTATCAGACTGCCTTCCTGTGTACCTGAGGAAATCCGTTGTAAAGGGCAGCCTGTGCTTCAAAGAGTTTGTACCAGGTGCAAATGGCACAGGCAGGAGTGTCTTTAGAGAAATGGGTAAGGTGGGATGAGAGTTCTCTGAATTAATTCTCTCGTTTCCTTCCTTCAGGATTTTTGACTTAACATCTTTACTTTGGCAAAATCCCCATAACCTTCTTTTTAAGAGAGCATGATGTAAGCAGTAGGTGTGAATATGAAGAAACTGTTGTGAACCAGTGACATCTGAGGTTGAGTGATAAAGCTCGGTTCCTGCCAACTTCTGTTCATAGCATGCTTTGATCAGAGGAAGTTTTCTTCCAAGAGATGTTGCTTGAGCGAATGAGGTTATCTAAAAGCAAAAAGCTTGAGTTTGGGTGTGGGAAGGAGGTGGCTGGCAATAGTTATGGGTGTTTCAGCATCCTGGTCACACAGTGTTTGGTTTCACAGCATGTTGGTTCTACAAAGGACACTGCACTAGCCTGTCTGATCTTGGCATGTATTTCTTGATTGTGAGGTCTGATTAGGCAAGGTTTGATTAGGTGGGACTCTCATAATTAACCAGGTAGACCAAGTTTGTTAGTTGACTGTGAGGTCTAACTGTTCTTAGGAATGGAAATGTGTGACTGCTAACACATTATCAACAAACTAGGGCAATTTTCTAATAGCCTGTTTCAGCTGTTAGTCACCACCTGTTGCAAGGCAATTTTGAGTTCTACAGTTCAATTATTTTTTTTCTTTTCATCCCATCAGCCAGTTTTGATAAAAATGACTGTCTTGCTGTTGCCAAATTAACAACTCTGACAGAATCTGTTATGGAACATGTTATGAAAGAACATTAAGTCCTGTGGATCACTGTAGTACTGTTAATCAGTGTCTTCAGCTGAAGAAGTTTCTCCAAGGGCACATTTTCTTTTAATGCTGTGTTTTGAAGATATTATTTTTTAAGTAAGCAGTTGAATAAGAAATGGTATGATTTTTTTCAAGATTTTGTCTTCGGATGTATATTCTTTGCACTTAACTTTAGCACAGATACTTGGGTAGAAAGATGAGAATTTGCATTCTGTTAACAGAATTAGGCAGCTTATTGCAAGTCTCTCTGATATTTCTCTTACACTAAACATGGTTAGCTTGAGAATATACTTTATAAAGGAAAAAAAATAGTGAACATGTGATGATGGGATATTGTGCTGTGTTGATTTTTGTTATTTGTTTGTTTTAAAGGTTAAAATATTTCAGAATATTCAGAACAGATTGTTCTGAGTATTGTTGGTGGTTGTATGATAAACACTCAACTGCTGCAAGGCTGCCTGAATGTCCGTAAAAATCATTCTCATGAAGAGTTTCAGTTGTTTGTCCCTTCTGTCTTCTGCACGTTCCATCTTGTTCTTGCACATCACATGAGAACCCTGTTATGTGTATTTGGTGGAATTTTAGTGGTAGCTGGTGTAAGAACTTTTTAAAAGCTAATCTAGAAACTATAAGGAAGGATTTCACTGTGTTAGCATTACATTCACATAGACTTAGAAATCTAGGCAGACAGGCTTCATAGCAAAGATTATTCTCAAGGTAAGTGGTTTCTGGATATTTAACAAAAAATTATTGCTTCTATGTTAGGCAAATCACAAATATAGGGAATAGATAACTCCTTTTGGTGTAAGAATTTTTATTGGGGTGAAAGGGTGAAAAGTTTAGACTATACTTTTATATTTTTGAAAGAGTTTGGAGGAGTACTACTAAGACTCTTAGGCAGTAGAAGGGTTGTAACTAAAATGAGAGGAAAAATCTGCTTCCCTTGAAAACAAGATTGTTCCCCTCTTTGAAATGTGATCCATAAGGTGCTTTATCCTTAGGATGTCTCTCCTTTTCTGCCACTTAAAGAATAAAATCGGGAAATTTTTCTTAAATTTTATTTTTAGACCATGATATTGGAGTGCCCCCCTGATTGATGCATTTCAATTTAATATAAAACATTAATTCTTTTGCCTGGGAACTAAATGAACATTCAGTGATAGTATTGAGCTTTTGGCACCATCTTGTGGAATTCTGTTTGGCAGATAGGCTCAGGAGGATGTAATCTGAGAAACTGACTTACTAAAAGAATTGTTAGCTATAACTGTAATACTTCCTCTGCTGGAGTGAAGAGAATTGGTGTTGTCGATAACAATTTTACAACACGACTTTTTTGTTGGTGTCACTGTGTTGGGGACTGTTGGCAAGTTCAAGGGTTTGCAACCAGTTCATTTGGAATCATGTGGAAATATCCAGAAGGAGTGCTAAATGAATAACATGCTTATAATGGTCATATTCTGTTCTGTTTTTTTCCTTCAGGGTGTATTGTCTGATCTGACAAAGGTGACTGGTCTTCATGGTCTGGACCCAGTGGTGCTTGTCTTAGTGGTGGGAATAGTGATGTTTACTTTGGGATTTGCTGGTTGTGTGGGAGCACTGAGAGAAAACATCTGCCTGCTGAAGTTTGTAAGTAACATCATTATATGAGGGAATTAATATATGTGTGAAAGCTACAAATGACGAGGAACTGGGAGCAAACCCAGATAATTAATTCTAGAATTTGGTTTGTGACAAAGTATGTGGTTAACTTGCTGCCTTGACAAACCGCTGAGTAATGGTGTTGAAAGCAGGGGTGATTGCAGCCTATGTGTTTTCCTCTTTGTGGAACATGTTCTTCCTTCCCTTTTTTTCCTTTGTTCTGCTCTGCAGTGATACTATAGTAAATATATCAGAATGTAACATTGTGATGTTGTGGAACATGCTTAGTCAGTTAGGAATTACTGAGAGTATATAGTATAGTGGAACAAAATCCCTTAAAACTTGGAAGTTTCTTGTAGATGTTGGGTGGGCAAAACTTGGGGACTTCAGTGACTGATATAAAATTTCTTAAATGGTTGTTTTTATATTGAGGCTTCTTCTTTGCTTTAGAGCTGAAAACAGTTAAGCTGTCTAAAAAGCTCTAAAAAAATAATTATAAAATTAGAAACAACCCAAGAGGTAATATCAAGACTTCTTTAGCCCCGCATTTTACAGATTTTTCTCATTTATTAATATTTTCACTGCTGTGCGTAATGACTGTGTCTGATGCTCTTTTTACTGTCAAGGTCAGGTGACGAAAACAAAAGGATAACTCTGCCTCTTGGGGGTTTCTTTACCTTGTGTTCTCACTGTGCCCTCAGTGTCTGTACTGAGTCAAAATTTGAACCTAATTCTCTGTGTTTGTTTCTGGTGGTATAGGGGTGCATTCAAAATGAATTCGTATTTTCTAATTTAGGACTTTTGTTTTTTACAGTTCTGTGGAACAATTGTGTTTATATTTCTGTTGGAGCTGGCAGTAGCAGTTATGGCTTTCCTGTTCCAGGACTGGGTGAGGGACAGGGTAAAAGAATTCTTTGAGAATAACATTAAATCCTACCGAGATGACATCGACCTCCAGAACATCATTGATTCACTACAGAGAATTGTAAGTTTATATCCTGCCACTTTGATGTCTTCTAGGAGAAGATGTGGGTTTAAAGCTTTTCATTTTTGTTATAGAATTATATTTTGTAGCTAATAGTATGTGTTAGGTGTGCTAATAGTATGTGTTTTCTTCCTTCTGTTTTGAAAGCAAGCAGAGAAGGAAGATGTCCTGAGATCCAGGCTTATTCTGATGTCCATTGTGGGAGCTCTCTCAGGCATGCGTCTGCCTTTGACCTTTCTCATTTGCTACCCTTTCTCTTGCTCCCTAAGAAAAAACTCTTTTAAAAAAATTTAGCAGTGGAACTGATTGTATCTGACAATTACATCTAAAGTGATAATTTTTATGATTTTACTTGACATGCTGACACCTGTTTCCATGAGCAGCTTTCCAGATGTATTGCTTTGATTTCATAGAAATCACCCTGTTAGTGATTACTCATTTTTTTTTACTCTGCTGTTGTCATTGATTCTGCACAGACTTGAGAATGGTGAAGATTTATAAGCAAACTCTTATGATTTGAAGGTATTTTAGAGATTATTTATCCTGTTCAACAAACAACAAACTTCTGGAATGTATTTATCTGTTGCAGAACCATTGCTGTGGTGCCCAAGGTCCAGAAGACTGGGACTTTAACATATACTTCGACTGCAAGAGTGAAAGCAAAAGTCGAGAGAAGTGTGGAGTTCCTTTTTCCTGTTGTATACCTGATCCTGCTGTAAGTTGTTTCCTGGTTTTGTTATTGCCCTAAGGTTGTAGAGTTACGACAGGAAGTACTTCCTGAATAAGGTGTTGAAGGGCTTTGAGGTGTCCTGAATGACCAAAAATTACTCTTGCACAGACAAACTTTTTTGTGTTTCTGTTGTGTTCTTTTTAGAGTCCAAATGTGGCAACCTGTTAGACAGCTGAAAATGTATTGTCAACAGGAATTCAAGCCACTTTAATCTGGCTTGGATCTGAAGTAGTGGTGGCTGACACTTCTTTATTCCCAGTGTGTTGTTTCCTTGCATCCCTGGCCGTTGTTACCTGGTTTGTAAGGAGCTGAGAGCACTGTCTAAGCAGTGTGCTTACCCCAGTTAGGGTTAATGTTTCACCACCCCTCTGCCAGACAGGCAGGAGTAAAACTCCATTTGCTGCTTGTTTGTCAGTAATTAGTAAAGTGCTCATGTATGAAGTTTAAAGCTTCTGAGTCAATCTTTGCTTTTGGCAAGGTTTAGGTGCTTTTTGGTTAATTCGTTTCCTGAACTTTATGACTTTTTGAGCCTTACAGCAGATGCCAAAATGTGGAGGTAGGAGCTAACATACAGTGCTTTATGGTATAAGTGGGAATACTTGTAGCTCAGAATCTATCCAGCAATCCTTGTGCTGAGGTATAGCCATTGGTAAATTACATTTAATACCTGGTAGGCTTCTGATTGTATTGGCAATCAGCCAAGGAAAGCCTTTGTCAGGGACATATTCCATGTTCAGATTCCGCAGTAGTTACTTTTTAGTTTGGAGCAGTACTGTTCAGCTGCACACTTTTTCTGGTGCTGTATTTAAGGAGGCAAAAGGATGCTTAAATCTGTTTAATGGGAGATTCTATTATTAATATTTCAATATAACTTACTATGCATTTTGTAAACGCAGATGTCTCACCTGTGTGCTGGCAGTGCAGTTTTTATGTTAAAAGGTTGCTAGTTGAATGCCAAGTGATAGAAGCAGCTGAGATTTCTGGTGCAGGATATCATCTTCCTGGTACACATCTTTGCTTTGTCATTAATCTTCTTGTATTCTGCTAAGGATTTGTTTGCTTTTGCTAAAAACGCCTCTTAGAATGGTTGGCTCTGACAATTCTGATATGTTTATGAATGTAAAAGATAGGAAAAACTTGCTGTGAACAGAAGTGAGTAGAATTCACTTGATTTATTTAAAATGTCTTTTGCTTTGCAGCAAAAAGTTGTGAATACACAGTGTGGCTATGATATCAGAAAGAAGGTAAGGTGCTGTCTGTCATGTTCTGTGCCCGCATAGACAAAACTATAAAGATGGTGAGATTGATAGATGTGTCAACTCAAATTCTAGGAACTAATTGACTGTGCTACATCGTACTACAGGTAGAGCAAGGTAGACATTGTCCTTTGTTTAAAGTAAGCTTGTACTGTGGGAGGGTAGAGAAAACCAGTGATGAAACAGGTGAAGGGAAAGGTGTGTTTCAAAAAGGGGCAGGACTTGGATTTCAAGTGCGCATTTCAATTATCAGTTTTAATAGTCTAATATTGCTGATCTAGTATCTGCTAATTTGACCATCTATTATCTGCTAGTCTATTATCTGATAATTCTCCAGTGTTCTAATAACAGGATTTTCAGGAAGATACAAATATCAATGTCTGGCATTCCCAGATTCAGATGTGTATTTTTGAAGTGTGATTAAAAACTTTACTGCAAAGGTGACAAAACATTAGCTGAGCTAGATCATGAGATTGATCTTATTTTAAACTTGAGCAGAAAAGTAATCTTCTTCCTTTCTACATTCAAGAGCAAAAGTCAATGGGATGATCAGATTTTTGTCAAAGGATGTATTCATGCGCTTGAAGCCTGGTTGCCCCGAAATATCTACATCGTTGCAGGTGTCTTCATAGCTATCTCACTGCTCCAGGTTAGTTGTTATTGTTATGATTCTTTGGAAAAAATGTCATGTTTGCAGATACAAACCTGCTGAAGGTAAAAGGAATTATGGACAGAGGTAAAATAAATACCCTGAATGTGGACTTTTTAGTCACGAGAAGAGTATGGCAGTAACACCAAATATAGTAAAGGGGAGTTAGTGTGAAAATACCTGTTGCTCAAAGCAGTGAAGGTCATTATAAAAATAATGTAGTAATAATACAGTGTGTGATAATTGATAAATATTGTATTATTAATGTAGTCATATATAATATATGATTATTATATAAAATGTTATTTGTGTTTCAATGTCATGAAGGAGGGGGGATCTGCTGTCTGCTCCAGTAGATCTGAACTCCAGCCTTCTATCACAAACCTGAAATGGCTGATACAACCTTGTCCTTCATGCTAAGGTTACCTCAGCCAGCTGTAAGTGGGTGCAGCTTGCTGCTCGAAAAGGTTGGGAATGTAAGAGCAGGGAAACAGGTGACCAGGTTGCAAATGTGATGTTAGCAGAACCAGATGAAAGTTGCTGTGACTTCTGTTACCTCATCAGTGCCTGGTACATCAAAGTGAGAGCTGAAATTTTCAGTAAAGCATGTTTTTTGAAATTTCAGTAAAGCATAAAGATTGTTGCTTTCAAGGTGGATCCTGCTTTCATTGTGGCAGTTGTTTGCACTACATTAATTTCTCTGCTATGAAATTCCTTCACTTCAGTGGGAAATAATAAACTTTTAAATCTGCTACAGAAAGTATTTTCCATGTAATTGACAAGAATTGAGTATGGAGTGCTGGCAAAATGTCTTTCTCCAGCCCTGGTAATAGTGCCCTCTGTAGCTTAGGGTTTGATATTTTTTTGCCACTATCTAGTGATAATGCTTTTATGGGTTTGAGAAATGCTGTGCTAAGAACAGCACCTCTCGCTAGGAAGATGGTCAAGACACAAAGTTTAATCTTTTGGCAGTGTGTTGATTGACAATAACTTGACAATGTTGTTCTTTGTTCACATCCCAAGTCTCTGTGAAACCACTTTCAGTTACTTGTATTTTCCAATTCGATTTTTTGTGCATTAAGCTATTTCATGGTGGGGCTGAGAATTAGACATAACCTGACTACATTTAAATGAAATCTTTTAGCTTTCCAAAACTTAATCCCAGTTTTATATTATTTCTAAGAACGTTTCAGGAAATTTACTGAGTTACAAATTTATCCTCAATTTGTAAAGGAAGATTTCCCTGACAACTGACATGAATGTTAAAATTTCAAATTTAAATGTGTCTGAATAATCTGGGGCTTCTCTTACTGCTGTCTGTGACGAGAATTTCATTTTAGTACAGGTAATTGTACATTGTGTTTAAAAAAATTGATCTGAAAACTGACTGGGTTGTTATTCAAAGTTGTGGAACGAATGAAAATGTCTGGTTTGTAGCTTTAGCAGTAGGCAAGCATTGGGTGTTTATGACACTCAAACTTGGCTGAGTGGATTTCTTCTAGCTCTAAGGCATCTGGATGCTTATTTTGAATGCTGCTGAAGTTTTACATGAAAGCATCTTTCTCATGAGTTTTATTACCTGCAAGGTTCTGTTGCCTTTATTGCTTTATAGTAATAGCTATGCTTTGATGGATGATCCTGGCTATGAAATGATGTCTGAACCTGCAAACAAACATCTTGCAGACTGGTACATTACAAGTGTTTTATCTCACAAATGGCTTTTTTTTATCTTTTTAGATTTTTGGGATTTTCCTAGCCAGGACATTGATTTCTGATATTGAAGCTGTAAAGGCAAGTAATGCCTTCTGAACATGAAAGCAGACACGTGTTGCCAAACAGTGTATATTAAGATTATTGATTGGACACCAAGGTGGAAGAAATGCACAGACCATGAAATACTCCTGTTGTTAAAAGCCTTATGTGGAT
This sequence comes from Platysteira castanea, assembly GCA_013397175.1. Classification (NCBI taxonomy): domain Eukaryota; kingdom Metazoa; phylum Chordata; class Aves; order Passeriformes; genus Platysteira; species Platysteira castanea. The sequence goes on from VYXC01001355.1 coordinate 868,435, forward strand.
TCTTTTCCCTGCTCGTGCTTTTTGTTAGAAGCTGTTACAAAAAAAAAATTCGCCAAATGTACACTGTCTACCTTTTTTCTAACAAGACAACTCAGTGCACCAGCGTTGATCTCTGAGGAAGAAATGGAATTTCCCAAGACATTGGCAGAACAGATTTTAAAGACTGTAGCAGGGAGACATGAAACTGCTGTAAAACCTTTCCTTTGAAGGGTTGCTATGAAGACTGTTCTGTCTTCACTCCTGTCATCTGTCTTAAAATATAATATGTTCAAATGTCGCATGCTGATTTCTTCAGAATCTTGCAGTCATATAGATCTCTACAGTAGACTTATCCAGTCATTTTTGGTGAGATATCCAGCAACCATAATTGGAAATTGGGAAAAAAATCGCAAACTGTCTAGATCTTTAATTGGTTTGAGGTTGTGCAAACCCCACAGTCTTTTGAAAAATGCAAGCCAGTTCCCAGAATGGGAACAATCTGACTATCTGTAGCATTATGTGTTACAAATCTGCATTTCAGGCAAGAGGGTGTAAAGCCCTGATGCTGTTTCCTGTCTGAGAAAAATGTAAATATTCTTTATTTATAGAAGAAAAACCTCTTTAAAAATGCTTTTCCTTTCAATGATCAGTAATATCTTTTAAAAGTGCTGTCTGCATACACTTCAAAATGCAGCTCGTTTCAGTAAGTAGCAAGCATGCTGTTGATGGCTTTTGTTATTCCTCTGGTTTCTCTCACAACTGCTATGTTGGTCTTCACAAGTCTCAACTGCCACTACCAGGACTGATGAAAGACTTACAAATTCAGTGTTAATCCTTACTGAAATATGTTTTTGAGGAAGTACCGGTTTAGTGAAAGATTAAGTTTTTGAATTTTTAAGTCTTCTATAAAGCTATTGAATCATCAGTTCTGCCTGCTTCAAGGTTCAAATGTGAACCAAAATACAGTGAACCAGAATGATTTCTTCACTGTCATTTTCTACATGAAACGTAACTAGTCCTTCTTGGGTCAGGGTTTTTATTTTAATCAAGAGAAAACTAAACTCTTCTTCCAGTCCTCCCTTCGTGGGGGTTAGTAGATGGATCTGTAGTTCAGTAGGAGTTCCAGTCTTTTCTGCAAGACTGTGGTGTTGTATCCTTAGCTTTAAGGTAAAGGTATGTGGCTGAAAAGTTCTTGGAAGTAGCTGTAGCTGTCAGTTTTACTGTGGGCCATATAACTAATATCGTTTACTGCTTCCGGTGACACCAGGTTTTTCAGGGAGAGCAGGTTCATTTACAGTGCCTAACACAGTGTAAATTTTAGAAAAGTATATATTTTTATAACGATATTTTACTACATGTAGTGTGCCTGAAGAATTTAATACTTGTATTTCTAAAGTATATGGCTTTCTTTGGAAGCCAAACTTTTAAATATGTTATGTCCTTTTTTTCTATTATGCATGTATTAACAAACATTTCACTGGCAAAAGTTGATCAACAGTAAGAATCTTTGTCTGGTTGATTGTCCAGGCATCCTTCTAGCTTGCAGTCTGTGAAGCACTTCAGACAGTGCTCCTGTGTACTTCAGCTTTCATAGTTCTTTTTCTGGCCAGTGATTGAGACACAACAGGAAAAGGAAGCTTGTCTAAGGATGGCTGATTTCCTCACAGTAGCAGAGGAGAGTCTGCTATTAACTCATCTGAAAACCTGAAAGTAAAATGGCTAGAAGTACACTATGACTCTTAACTTTGATGTACAACAAGAAAACAATAGCAGTAGATCACTGAGGGGAGAGCAAGAGGCATTTCTTCTGTAAAGCCTTGAACTTGAGGTCTGTATTACTTATTTGTTGAATCTGATCCACGAGGAACAGCCAAAAATGTGATTGTACTACGACTTTGCAAGCAGCAGAGCAGTGTCCAGCAGACTTTGCTTTAAGTTCTGGTGCTTGAAACTTTGCAACACCTTGTCAACCAACTTACTAGGTTAAGGCTATGTGTAATAATCTGATATATGTAAAAGTGGAGAAGGATGGATGCTTCCAGTTTGTAACTTTTTATTCATAAAACATTGCATTGAAAATGGCAGCTAGGGAGTACATTTCCCTTTGCCAGTTTTTGACCCTGTCAGCTCCTAATGCCAGGAAGGAATTCCTCCAGTTTGATGAAAATCATCCCGGTGTCAAAGATGGTTGTGGAGGTCATGCACTGAAATTAGGGGCTGACAGGAGCCAGCATTACAGATTAGGATTCCAGGGTCTGCAAATCTTACCAAGTTACCTGAAGACAAAGTAATACTTGTTTTTTAAAGTACTGTGTGTATGCAAAACACAATTTAACTGAAGTGTTGTATTTCCACAGTTTGTTTTTAATGGCTTTGGCTGTATTAATACCAGCTTTTGTATGAGTGTTTCAGTTATTTGGAACTGAATTAGAGAGAAGCTCAACTTATTTGAGGCTCTTTAAATTCGTGGAGTGATTTCTTTTTTGCCACTGGGTAAACCTTTTTGTGCTTATTCAGTATCATTTTTAAAATCCTGGGGCTTTAGGTTATTTTGCCCCTGTGTGTTCTGAAGTACTCCCATACATGGTTAATATAATTTCAGACTTGTAATGGGAATACTTTTTACTTAGTTTTATTTAGCACCTTCTCTGTGGACCTGCAGGGACTTCATGGTGAAAGATTTAGGTTATGGTCTAAAAAAAGTCTTGTCAGCAAAATCAGCTGGGTGTGAGCCTGCCTCTAAAGCCTCAAAGGAAAGTAATTCAGTGATCTCACAGAGAGGTTTGATACATTGTGGATGTTGAGATTTCAGCGGTGGCATTTGGAACAACTTCACAAACACTACAGTGGAACCAAGGTTTTTAATGAAGATGTCAGATGAGGTCAGAATTGAAGAACTGGACTGAAAGAAGCAAACTTTAATGTGATCACTTTTATTTCTCAGAAATGAGCACAACTGATTTCCGTTAAGCAATGTATGTATTTGTCAATCTGTTTGACATTGCAACTGCCTCTTTGTTTCTATTAATATAACTGCATTTGGACACAGTTTCCCTGTACGTGAAGAGGAGGGTGAAAAAAAGTGCAGTGACCAAAGGACCTTGGGTCGCCTCCTGAAAACCTGAATGTTTCTTCCCAAGAGGTCTTCAGCTTTGGTGACCTCATGCAGTGCCATGTGGACAGACTTGTGCTTCCAGTCCGTGGAGCCTTGATGTGGCGATTGATGTCTGTGTAGAATTGGGTTTTGTCTCCCCATTACCTCCTTCCCCCTTTCTCCCCCTTACTGCCTGTGCATTGTTGTGCCGCTTGAACATTGTTCAGCCATGGGAAGGGGAGCTTCTGTCTCCTCTTCTGAGATGGCTTTTCTGAGTGACTTTCAATATATTTTTTTCTCAAGCCTTAAATTTGATTAAATAAAATTTAATATTTTCTACTCCTGGAGTTTGATTCCTAAGATTTGTTGCTTGCAGTCATTAGTGTTTCTCTCTCTAAGGTTTAGACTGGCTACTGAGACTGCAGTTTGTGGATAACTCAGAAATGGCGAAGGTCCAAGGATGCTTGTTTATTTTGCTGAAACTAGTTCTTGATATTTTTTCTTTTCAGTTTGGTCTGTTGAATAATGGATAAAACTGATGCTTTTCTCTGTATTGTTAATGGAAAGCCATGAACAAGTGAAGAGCTGCAGAATGATGCAGGGTAACTATTAAATCTCTGGACATCAAAGAAGTTAAAACCTCTGTTTTTCTTTTTTCCTGTTACGTGGTGAAAACCTGCTCGTGTGTTCCTCACCAAGTGACACTTGTCTGGTGTGCTTTTATGAAATTCCCTTTCTCAAGAGTACTCCTCAGAGTGATATTTGGTGATGAGTGTAGTGCGCTAAGTAGTGTTACTGGGTTTTGCAAGTGGGAAAGCTTTTGCAGGAACAAAGTTGTCATGTTTGTTTGCAGACATAGGCCAGTTCTCAAACTGAGAACATGAGGCCTTGTTGACTTCAAAATACAGTCTGCTTTATAATAGGTTTCTGAGGATCAGTGCTTGTTTATTTTTTTTCTTGGTAGCTTTTCTGCTGGCTAAAAAAAGTTAAATTTCTCTCAAGCTTTTCAGTCTCTACTACTACGTGGTTGTGAATTTGATCTCCTAGGTCTGGACAACATGACTCTGCCACATACCTTCAGCTGCTTCAAAAAGTTCCCATAAGAACAAGTTGTGGAATAGAATTTGTTACCTTCTCATCTAATGGCCTATTTTAGATACAAAAGGATTCCACAGACATGTTCAAAGGCATTTATTTTACTACTTATTTTTTTTCATTATCTAAAATTAAACCCAGTTTCCTGTCTGGGTGATAATAGCTGCCTCCACATCCTCACCCGTGCCCACTTGTAATTTCTAACCAGCTTTATTTTTGTGTCTTGTGTGAGCAGCGTGTGTTCACTGACTGCAGTTTCTTGTAAACTTTGCTTCTGCAGAGTCTCATTCCAGGTTACAGCAAGTGGAATTCTGAAATCAGGACAAGACTGTAGCCTCAAGTATTTAGGAATATAACTTGTGATAGGAGCAGGTAAAGTTTCAGAGATGAGCTTTAAAACTGGGAGATTGAAGGGGGAGTTAGTTTAAAGGCAGTTCTGGTTTTAACATGTTCACCCAACAATTGCGCTCACGGTGTGATTCACACTGTGCAGAGGTTGAATTGGTGCCAGTTAGCCCTTTGCATTGGTTAGGGTACAGCCTTAATCTAACTCCTGTTTCAGGCTGCACGATAAAAGCTTAAGACTTTTATGTAAAGTCCCATCAATACAAGAAAAATTGCAAGTGTGTATCCTAATCTCACAAAACCAAGCAGCTGAAAAATGTACGAGTGGTAATTGCCTGATGTTTCTCCTGTGATGTTTTTTAACACCGCTTGCTTGACAAGACTTATTCCTACTGCTGTGTGTTAGTGGCTCAGTGAAGAGCAGCAGTGGTGCAAGTATCAGGCCAAAGAGATGTGCAGATGAGGGGTTTTTTATGTACAGCTTTCAGAGCAGGAGCTGCAGCAGTGCTTCGGCCGTGTTGGTGGTGCAGCAGCATGACGAATGCAGGGGTTGCAAAGTAGGTGGTGTTTGCCTCAGCAGCAGTGCTGGGGTGTCGTGTGGGAGAAGGGAGGTTAGTGGGGTGTGTCTCCTCTCAAAATCTGTAACATTGTGGTGGCTTCCTTGACCACATCGGCATTGCTGTGACTGCAGAGTCGCTCAAGGGTGTCTTTAATCTTGTCCTCTTCTATTTCTTGTCTCAGATCACCTGAATGGGAGATGAAATGCTGACTTTTAGTTACCTGCCATGGTATAGTGGCTCCCAACATTTATAAGATAAAAGTTTGGAGTACTTGCTGTTCATAATGAGCTACTTTAATTAAAACATTTTTTGCAATAGATACCCTTTTAGCCATTGGAAGTATTGGACAGATTAAGGTTTTTTTTCCCTGTTTGACTTCCAAGAACTGATTGACAGAAAAAAAACTGATTGTGAAATTCTACACAGGACAATTTCCAGCACTTTTTTGCCTGTATGCTTTTTGCTACCATTCCATACTAGTAAGACAACTTTTACTGTTCCAGTTAGTCTATAAAATGCTAAGTATATACATCTCTGGAAAAATGTCTTATAAATCTCATCTGTTATGTCAGTACTTCATAGTAGCACTGAAAGCTGCAAGTGCTTTGCCCTATTCCAATATCTGTGTGGGTACAGGGATAAAACAGAGTGTACTGCAAAATCCAGCTTGTCTGTCAGTACAGAGTGGCTCCAGGATTTGAAAAGCAGCTTGCCTTGTGGTCCATCCTTGCTTAAGTACAATCGCTATTTTTAATTTGTGTAATTGTTGTGTTAAGATGTGAGAAACTGCCATGAGATCTTTGGACTCCTGGTTTCAAATCTTGTTTTCATTTAGTGCTACACATCCAAGATCGTCCCATCCTGCTTGAAGCATTTTAAGTCTTCCCTGACCATGGAGTGAAACTGAAATTGTGTCCTTCACGTGCTTTACTGAAAGTCACTGTGTGAAGGCAGCATTGCTAAAATGGCTGCTTTATCTCAGCTTCTGGCTTGCTTGCAGCACAGGCAGAACAGATGGATGCCTGCCTATGAGCATGGTACAGACGTTCTTTGGACACAAAAATTCTCTGCGACTGCCAGGCAGTTGTGCGTGGTGAAGTTGGACAAAGATGCCTTTATTCCAAGGCCCTAATTTTGCTATTTTGGGATTTGATTATGCCACTGACTCACTGCAATAAAGCTTTTTTTTTTGTCTTTGTTTTATTCAACTGATGGTTTAATCAGCTTTTCATAAAGAAGGAAGCTACTTGACTATGATTTTTGGTGATCAATACAGAATGAACCTCTAATATCCTTTACTCATTCACTGGAGCATTGCAGGCTGCATGTTTTGGTGACAGAAAATACTTGTCTTCATCACAAATATCCATCCTTCCATCACAGACAACTTAAAATGAAGTTACCTGAATTAAGAAGTCTGCACAAAAGACCCATTGAATTGTATTTCACCTCAGGACTTGTATTATCATCTTGTAGAAGTTTGTGTAAGCTTTGAACTAGCTGTGATTCCTTAAAAGGTTGTTCAAGGGTTTCTGAAAAATAAATAAACAAATATTAACCCTGAGCTGTTATCTGAAAAGAAATTAGAAAAGTGAATATGCTTTTAAAGAAAGATTCCTGACTGGCTTAATTTAAGTTAGCTATACAGGGATGTCTTGAGCATCTGTCTTCTGTACTGAAGAATTTCTGTGCTCTTTTCTGTACAGAATTTCTTTACTGGCCTCATTCCTAAAGACAGGACCAGTCCACTATTGACTGTATAAAGTTAACCTCATTATAAATTAAAACCTGAACTATTCAGTGCTAGAAATGTTGGTTCACATTAGTTGACCAAATGAGTTTGAGAATTTCATGGTAGACAAGCTGTAAAATGGGCTCTTCACAATCTTGTTGGTACAGGAAATTACAAATGTCAAGGTTTCTGTGGTGTCTGTTGTAATAAACTGAGACCCATTTTCAAGTCACACAGGAAAAATCGGAAAAAATTTGTGTGGTATCTCGCTGAAATTTAGCTCAGGAAAAGTCATTTGAATCTAGAGTTTTCTTATTTGCTTCATTTGTATCTTCTACAGTGCCTTTTTACTTATGCTTCTGCTTTATTCTTTCCTCATGTCTGTCTTAAGATAATTTCCTCTACTTAGAGTCTTCATTGACCATTCAGCTGTGTAATTTGTCCTTCATTTAGCCTTTATCATTTTTTTATCTCCATCACCTTCACTTTCCCTTTTTTTTTTCATGTAGGTTTTTAGCATCATATCATGCTGCTCAGATAGTGCCTGTCCACACAGCATGATAATTTGACTCTATCCTAAATAAAAAAAAACTGCAGGCCATTCCTAAAGCCTATTGATTTTATGATCTGAATGGCTGCCAACCTTTATTTCACAATGAAGAGCTAAATCTAGACAAGAAATGTGCTTTTTCATACATGTTACCTAGAATTAACAGCGTGACAATGTCTCTTAATAATTGAGGGTGTTGCACAGATAAATGCTTTTTAGGAGGAAAATACCTAAGTCGATTGCAGATGCTATTGCCAAGGCATTCAGAGCCTCGTTCTGCATGGCAGCATGTTCACTTGTTGTCATGGAAACCAGATGCTTCACTCCTTGTGCTGCCTGGATGGCTTTGACCACTTCCTGTTAAAGCAAAGGTAAAACAGATGGAAATCTGATGTAGTAATATGGTAGAATGAAGAGGGGAATGATATTGCACTCTTCAGCTTCTGAATAGATGGAAGTTATTTGTCTGCTGCAGTGCAAACTGACAATATTCAAAAACAAGAGATAACATTGCTTTTGGCACTGATCATATGTGTCTGCTTAGGGCTGGTCTAATTTACCTGGAATGTCAAAACTTAGAATTAATTATAGATGCATATCTGCAAGATAAATATATATTTTGTTTTGTTTCAGTTTGTCCTTATTCCACTCTTTCACTTCAAGCCACCTAACTAGCAAGGATTAGTTTTGCTTCATTTAAGGCTGTGAAGATAGTATCTACTTTTTTTAGTCACTGCCTGAAAGTGAAATAGGGCTGGCATGCCTATGTGTAATAGCACGACTTACAAACTCAGAAGCCTGTTCTAAAATGCCAGAATCATCCATCATGGGTAAGTGGGCTCTTCGGAGCTTCTGGAGGACTGACATTTAGGACAGGTCTGGGTAATTTTTACCTTTTTAACTTGAAATTTGAAACATATTTATGGCCCTATGGCTTTAAAAAAAGCTTTACCTGCTTACCATTTGTCAAGCCTCACTCAAGTGGGGTCAATATGTGACAGTAAGTGACCATAGTGCTCATTTCTGTGGGGTGTCTGTGGTTATGAAGTGCACAGGTTCCCCCCTCACTTCCCCCTTTACTGGTATTGAGGCAGACCAGAGAGGTTTTTACTGTGAACCTTCATGGTTTTCACTGTAAAGCTGTATGTGCTGTTTAATCCCCAGCTATGTCAACAAGCTCTAAAAATATTTGAGAAGGGTGAGGTGGAAATGGATCAGAGCAAAGGCTCTCGTACCTGGGATCTGTTGTGGTGCAGGATGGATGCCAGCAGCCGGTTTGCCTCTCTGCAGATGCCGCTGTGGTCGCTCACACTGCACCACTGGACCAGCCTGGTGAGCAGCATGGGGTCGTGGCCCAGGATTTCAGCTGCATCAGCTGAAGAGAAAAGCAAGAGGCATTCAAAATCAGATCCCTCAGTCTGTCTGTCACAGGAATGTCAATGTAGAAGTAACTAGGGCCATGGACCTGTGCTCAGCATCCGTTAAGAACTCTAATTAAAGCATTGGGCTTTTAATGGATCTTGGAAATATTTACCAAAGGAATCATGCGGGGGAAAGACAAAAGCTGTTCCAACAGACCTATCCTTTTAAAGAGGCTGCTGAAGTAGGGCTTAAAATGAGACACTTTTTATCCTGGTAAGCAAATATTCTGTTGCCATGCTTCAGGAGGCCTGTACGTTTCCCACTTGGTGTTTTGCACTTGCACTTTGAGCCCTGCACAAATGTAACCATAGGCTCTCAGGAGTGTGTTTGTGTTGTTTCAGTGATAATTCATTGCTGTTTGTAGCATGGGAGGCCAAGTCTTAGCACAGAATTGCAGCATGTGGTAATTGGATGACCTAAGTTAAGAACGTGTGTTGAACCATGTATAAGCCATCATCAGAAATTCCCCTTGAGTGTGGAAGAGCCTTTTAAATTGCATTCCCCTGTGTTTCAGGAAAGCTATCTCAAGACTTGCTAGAAATATTAGTGCCTGTGGTTGACATTTGGAAAAAACCTCACTAGATGACTTTTCCTGAGAAGTGGAACTCAAATATGTTAACATCTGTAGCAGAAGGGGTAGGTTTGATAGAGGCATCACCCTGCTCCTGTTCCTTTACCTGCCTCTGTCTCTGTGTTACATTTCTTTTGAGAGATGCTGGAAGACTCAAATGGAGCATGCACCAGAAGGTCAGTGTCAGTAAACCACATGAATACTCTGGATATTTTCCAGAAGCTGTAAATCAGCCTATACTCTGTTTCGGGGGAAGGAGATGGGGAAGTACACACACTTCCTTTTTAATTCATCCAGTAAGCTAAGGAACAATCCACAGGTCAAAATCCCACAAGCAATCTGGGGTGTTATAGCCTAGCTGCCATAGTTTGTTTTGAGATAAGTGTTACAGGGCATTGCATAGCTACCCTCATGTTATCTCCTGTAACACAAGACTTTTGTTTCTAGTCAGATGTTACTCGTTAGTCTGCAGACATCACAGTAATCCAGGTTAGTACAGAAAGCTGAAGTAAGAGGCTGGAGGATGGAACCAGTTTAAGAGATTTGTTGCAAAGGCAGGTTCGTTACTCAGTTTGACAGGCAATAGAGCTCTTGGAGATAAAACCCAGTAGTTATTCTTAACAGGAAGATCTTTTAACTTACAATTTATTCAAATTTGTCATTTTATAAGAGTGAACTTTGAATTGTGCTGAAAGTCCTTTGGCTAGTGCACAAATTATTCTGCTCCTCTGAAGCACAATGGTGGAAGAACCAGGAGTTAACATCTCTGTAGAGTAATGAAGCTGACAGGTCTGCCTGCAGTTTTCTATGGTTAGGAAGAAACCTACCTCTTCTAGTCTGTATTCTCAGCATGCCTGCTGATAGTCAGAATAATGAATTTGCACTAGAAAAGGCAATTAACTAATTCAGTGTGGACTTCTTAGTAGATGTATGCTCATAAGAGTTTCAGGCTGAGTTAATTAAGGGCAATGGGTAAACAGAATAGAAAGTAATTAAAAGTGGTAGAATTGTGTGTTCGTAGGTAAGAATGGATAAATAGTGAATTTCCTACATATTTTATTCTATTTTGCCTTTTGATAATTATGTTGTTTCAGATTCAGAAGTTATACTTTTTGCCAAATTCCAACTTTGTATTAGGGCTGGTAAATAAAATAAAAAGAGATAATTTAATGTTTGATAATTTAGATCTGTGTTACTGTGATGTCTCAATTTCAAATGTCAAATGCTTTCCCCTGTCACAATTGAGATATAACTTTGGAGAAATGACCTTACAATGACTTCTTCAGAGCCTCAGAGCAAGAAGATGCTGAGTTTCTCTGTATCTTGCAATATTCATTTCCTGCCACAGTGAATTATAAGTTTAAGCAGCTTTTCACTGGACTGGAAGCAGTGCAAAGTAATACAAGGGCTAGATCTAAATTTTCTGTCATGGATATTAATTTGATAAAAGATGCAAGTAGCTGTCATATTGAGTGGTGTCTGCAGTAGTGCAATTGAAAGCAGCATGGAATGTGAGAGAGTGAGGTTTTATCCTCTTCCATGTGACTAATGAAGTGGTGTCTCTGATTGTCCCATGTGGGTTGCCACTTCCCATCACAAAATGGTCACAACTATTCTGGTTCTAGTTTTGACATATCTCATGTTATTCCTGCACATCGAGTGATCACTACTCATTAATGCTCTAGAGCAGCTGCTCTGGCAATATGAAAGACAATACCAAACCCCATGGTGCTTGGTTTTGTGTCATGCTCTGATAAGAGCTAAGTAAGCCTAAGGATAAATTAAGATACTGAAGTAGATCTTAATGTAATTCTAACATTGTGCATGTTTCTCAAAATGCAGTGATGTGCGCAGAAAGATTATTGTTGTTTTTGCATACCCCCCTCTGTGTTAAACTGAATGAAGTGCAAGTAGATAATCCAATACATTAACATATAAAGTAAATTCAACATTTGAGCCACATGAGCAAGATAAAACTGGCAACGTGTATAGAAAGACTGGTAGAAATCAATTTCTCCTGCCTCTCTCCAAACCAGCTCCCTTTATTCCTTTTATGTTCTCTAGTTCTTTATTGATTTGCTGTCCTGTGATTTGATGGTACAGCTTGGCTCTTTTTCATCATACTCATGCCTTGCTGCTATATCTCTGGTGAAAAACATCTTTTTAGGCCTTTGTCTGTTCTCACCAACTACTGTGGATTCTTTCTGTGTGGTTTGTTTCTCAGCTACCTCTGAGGCCGGCTGGGTCAGTCTGGAAAGCATGCAGCCTCTGGCAATAGTCTCTGCTGGAAGCTCTCCAGATCGAGTGGAATTAGGTTAGCAGGACACTTAGCCCATAGTCTTGCACAGCCATTTTTTTGCAGGGTAAGGGAGGAGGGGAGTTTGTAGCTGATCTCAGTGAACATCAGCAGGTGCCTACCTTGACCATCTGCTAACATCCGTAAAGTTCCAAGGAGTTTAAACTGCACAGGAGGACTCTCTGATCTTAGAAGTGCCTCGATCCGCTCTGCAACACCTTCCTCCAGCATCTGGACCTTGCTGACAACTAGAAAATGGAAAAGAGATGTTGATGTAAGGCTCAGTACTGAAACAAACATCTGAAAATGTAGATATGACATAACTGTTGGGAATTGTGTGCTGTGTTAGGCTTCTAGTGAAAAGTCCAACTTGTTAGAGAGCTCAGAAGTTAAGTCAGGACTACCTGATTATTTAGACTTCTCTTTTGGGCTAAAATTTTCGTAGGAACTGTTCTTGGGTTATTCTGGTTAATTTTGATCTTAACCCCGCCGAGAACAAAGTACATAAAGCACAACATTGTTGTTTCCCTTTCTAGTTGTAATATGTTATCCACCCACTTGCCCGCTCACATGAGGAAACCTGTTCTGTGCTAGTTCATCTTAACTGAACTGGGTGGCAGATGTGACTTACTCAGCCATATTTCTTGAAAATGGATTTTCCTTTTGTATTTGAGCTCACTGCTGATCCCCTGTTGTTCATGCCTTTGTTTCTGTGCTTCCCTCTCCTCATTTTTGTGTCTTTGCTCCAGTGGTTGATGCAGTAATCCCTGGTAATAATCAGACGCTTGTCTGGAAGGAGTCTTAATGCTGCTTAATTGTGGTACCAAAAGCTGCTTCCTCCAGAGCAATTTTTTTTCCATTTCTGCATGCATTTTTGGGGAGTAGTGAGGAAGACTGGACAATGAAATGAGAGCAGTAACTGTTATATCCCTTCATCCTTTTATTGGGCAAACTGGGAAGCAGACCCTATTAAGTAACCTGCTCTTAATGTCCTTGTTTTTCAGTGGAACAAACTGACTCCTTTTGATTAGACCGTAATGACTTTTTCAATTTTTTTATAAACATCTATTCTCTTTTAAGATCAATACTTGAACTGAAGAGTTCTGTGTGTTTCCAGGTGTTGACCCATATTTAATTCATGTTTATGGATTTCCACTCAGTTTTTTTTTCCTTTATTTTTTTTTCAGGTACCAGATTATATTGTTGAAAGTGATAGAGTTTTTCTAGAAGTGTTGTATTTCTCTTAGAGAATATCTAACAGATATTACAGATATTTTTGTGAATTGATGAGGAAAAGTGCAGTGTAGGAATAGTATTTCAAGTGTCCACACACTTGGAAAGATCTAAAATGGTTTGTAGTAGACTTGAACAGAACAGATAATCACAATGCTCTGTATTGATGTATTGATATTTTATAATTCAGAGTTGAGCTTTTTAAAATGCATCTTCAAAGAACATTGAGATTTACCAGTTCTATATGTAGCAATGAATATTGGCTTTATAGAAGAGCAAGTTTGGCATCCCTGCCAGGTATCTCCACCTCATACTCTGTATTTTAAGCTATAAACCCTGTTCTGATTTTTTTTTGTCTTGAGCTGCTGTATGTTATTAACGCAAAACTATTTGAGCAGGTAGTAGTGAGATTACACTTTATGATATTTAACCTCTTTATGTAGCTGAGGAAGTCCTGATGAATTATTCAAATATATGTTCCTGCAGGGGAGGGGGAAAAGGTCAATTGCCCCTCAAAACTCGAGGGACTGGTATTGGTGACTTGGACAGAGCTGCACAGATGACCCATCCTTACAAAGAATTGCAGTAAGTGGGTTGTGTTCAGGCTCTGTACCTGGAATAGCGAGGTTCTGCAGTGCACTGAGCGCAGCTTGCTGCACAGAGGTGTCCCCGCTCCGGACGTGTTTCTCCAGCAGATCCAGGAGCTGGTGGATGACTCCCAGCTGGACCATGCGCAAACAGTTGCCGTCTGAAGAAAGAGGCAGAACCGAGCAGGTGAGAGAGGTAAGAAACACAACGATAGAAACTAATGATGCAAATTCGGAATTCAGGGAGTCTTTGCCTTGAGCGTTTTCATGTCTTGCTAAGATTAAGACTATAGATTTTGTGTTGTTTTTTGCAACCTTCAGCTCTCTAGACAGAAGTGTGCATCAGCTACCTGTAAAGTGATGCTGAGACAGACTCCGCTAAAGCTTAGCCTGAGAGAGCTTTCAAGGGACAATCACTGTCAAATTCAAAACTGTAGGTTCTCCAGTCTTTTTTGTTGTTGTTGTTTTTCTCAGTGCTGCTGTATTTTCCACTATATATGTAGTAGAATACCAGTGGCATCTTCTGTTTCTCCCCAGGATAGGTTTAACACCCCTTTAATTTCGCTATTCTACTGATTTAAGACACTATTGAGAAACCAGGGATGTTACCCACCAGTGGTAAATCTGATTACTACTTCTGTACTGCTGTTATTCCTTGTTTTCTATGAAATAAGTTGTCATTAACTGCTCCTTGAAAGAATCAGAGCTAGGTTTTCCTTACCTGTTTTGAGAAACACACTTTCTGAAATGAAAAGTCGATTTGTGTTGCACTCATATAAACCTAGGAAAATATGACCTGACCTGGAGAGATCTGATTTATTTAATCCCAGTGAAAGAGCAGATTTGTACATTCGAAAAAACTACCACTTTACCCAGCAATGCTCTGCAGTATTTTGTCAGTGCATATCTCCATCTCCTTCTGTCTTTGAGAACTTGGCTCTGCACAGGTGGCAGCTTTGTTATCAGAAGCTGCTTAGCTCACCTTGTTAGGAAATGAGAAAGTTCTGCTAAAGAGCAAAAGGTAACCCTCTGTGCTCCAGATGGCATCCTTTCTGAAGGAAGTGTTTTGAAGGTGCCATTTGGAAAATAATTTTCTGTATTTTCCTGTATGCAGTTTGTTATACCTCAAGAGAAGGACATGCCTGACACACTTGAACATCTCCTTATTGCTGTGCTCCTACCTTGTGAAGGCTGTTTGTTAAAAATGGCAAAACAGTGTGAACACTAAATAGACTACCTGCTCACTTGGAATAAAAAGTCATCCATGGAACTATACACACCTCATGCAAATACATGGTCTGGCCGAAAGTAGCTTTAGTACTTCTCATGGTTCTAGCTGAATTTACAGACTGAGGTGTACAGACTTCTAATTTTTGTATGTATAGTGTGTAAAAAGGGCCTTAGTAGTTATAACACCTTTGCTGGTTTGGATGTTATTTCCACCTCCAAGTCATAGACCCTCCTGTTGTCTTTTGAACAAGTTGTCTTCTGAACGAGTGCCTATTCTTTTCATCTCTTGACACTTCATTTAGTAGCCCGTTTTTCACCTGTATTCTTACATATATTAGATAAAAATTTGTCAAATTCTTATAAAATGTAATTGGATGTTTTCCTGAGAGAACTGTCAGTCTGTGAAATAGTTGGAATTCTATTCACGCAAAAGTCTTTTGATACCATTTTATGCCTACATTCTGAAAAGCTGATGGTTTTGCTTATTATTCTTCAAGTGTTCTCTTGCCTGGCCCTAATCTTTGGGGGTCAGAGTATATGAGGAAAAATTGCCCAGTCCACTTTAGGAACAGGTTCCATACAAATAGGTCACCAGTTTTGGTCTGATGAAATTCTACAGGGAAAATATTTTGATCTTTGTATAGACTGACCTTAGTTGAACCTAATTTCTCTCCTCCCCCCCACCTCTCAAACTGAAGAATGTCAAGGCTTTTTTTTTTCCTCATGTAGTAAAGTGCAAATAGGCAGAGCCCATTAGTGGTTGCCTTGCTTTGATTGTCACAAAGCTCCAAATTGCTTTTCTCTCCTATGGAGTTTTTGCTTGGATAGCAGCAGAACATTCAATTTAATGGCTCATAGTTAAAGTCTGATGGGAACAGCCACTTTTCATAGCTGCAGAAACTGTCTGTCATCTTTTCACTGCCTAGAAGTCATTTGATGCTGAGATCAGATTTCCATAGGATTTTTTTTCTCTCAGATTAAAAGCTGTGCACACATCAGTGGCACATCCCGAGGCGTGAGAGGGATTATTCGCTTCTCCCACATGAAACATCTAACGCTGTTGTGGGGAAGATGGGGGGAGAAGAGAAGAGTGAGTGACAAAGTAAGCCATTCAGCTGAGTAAATTGAAATAGCCAGTTAAAGGCACTGGGGGCACCTCTGTGGCCTTTGTAGAGCCATGAGGCACAATGGCTGATTCAGAACAAGGTATAAGGCACGGAAGAAAGGGAGTCTGGAAAGGTTGTGAGGTGGAGGCGAAGAGATGTGTGGATTTAAAAAAAAAAGCAAACAACAAAACCAGCATTCAGACAGATGTGAGGGAATCTTTTATAATAATTAAACACCTATTAATGCAGAAAGTTGAGCAATTTTGTTAAGTGAGTTTGAAGCCAGTAGGGTAGCTATCAGTGAGAAAGGACAGGAAGTGTGGTGGGGATCTTTTACTGATGGATTGAGCACAGCATGCCTTCCAGGAGTCTGCTTATAAGAATCTCTGTTTCCCTCTGCATAGTATAAAGGCTCATTGCTTTCTATAATAGGAATTGAAAGATAAAATGGTTCATCTTGAGATTTCTCTCTCCCCCACCAATGTGTCTGAGTAACCCTCCCTTTCATAAAAGTGATTTAAAACCTCAAACATCAGTAACTGTGTGGAGGTGGGGTTTTTTTGGTTGGTTTTGTTTTGGTTTTTTGGTTTTGTTTGGTTTTTTGTTGGGGTTTTGTTTGTTTGTTTGGGTTTTTTTATTTCTAAAAAATATATTCCCATGAAATCCAGAGTCTCCCCTCTAATAAGGTGTGGTTCAGGAAAAAGAAAAGTGCAAAAGCTTGCCTACCTGATCACCCCATTTTTCATGATTATGGCCCCCAAATTACTTTAGTATTACTAGCATCTGCAACTTAAAAGCATGCAAGTCTCCAGTCTGCAGAAAAGAACGTAACTGTTTCAGAACCAGGGAGTAGTGAAATCTGATAGTGTTGGTTTTCTCTGCACTCACACACAGTGGCTTTTGATCTTTGAAAGGTAGAAAATAACCAACCTTACAATTTCTTTTGTAAAATTAGCAATAGCCATTGCCCCTGTCTTGGTAGCTGCAAGTGTCTGGATGTGGTGCAAGTATCCATGTTCTAAGAGATGATGCCACAGCCCTTAGCAAAAACCTTCTGTAGGTACTTATTTGTGTTATGAGAAATAGAGACTATCTCATATCTGATTGTAATCAGCCCCAAACTGAACTGTTCAGTCAGTCACTGATGATTTAGATTGTTGTTAAGGTTAATAATTTAAGACCTTTATGCTGTTGATTGCTTTGGGATTGAGAGTGATGGGATGCAGTGTAAGTGTCTGGTTCTTGATGTTTTATTTTTTAATCTGTATTGCCCAAAACACAGCATAGCAGTAAAATAAACAAAGTTGCTGTTAGGTCTTGAGCCTTTTTGTGTTGTTCCTGAAATCAGCTTAAAGTCTTAGTAAAACATCTGGGTCAGCAATGTGTGTAGTCTGTTCCTAATAGATAGATGCACAACTTGGACTACAAGAAGTTACTACATTTCATTTGCTAATCCAGGTACTCAAAAGTACCTAACAGATTTGGAATAGTGAATGGGGGAGTAGTTCAATACCCTGTGACTCAATCTGATGATTAGCTTCAAATTTAAGACTGGCTCTTGAGCTGGCTTTGGAAGTAAAGTTACAGAAGCAGGGTATAAGAAGGTGGTGTGACTTTATAGCCACAGGTAGAGCTACAATGGCTCAAGTTCCTGCGTGTGGCCTGTGCATTCTGCGCAGGGACAGACACAGTGGTTTTAGATGACCTGAGGCAACACCTGTACACGCCTGAAGGGAAGCGTGGCAGCACAAGCAGTGGGCTCTAGGCCATAGAAATGAAAAGTGTGGTGCCTGAGAAGAATTCCTGTATGGATGATAAAAGAGATTGTGGATGAGTCCCTGCTAGGTAAAAGAAAGCAACAGAGAAGATGGCAACTCCTCTGCTAAAGGGAATTCTGGATGTTGATTCTTTATGTACCTGGCCTGTAATATTCCCTTTTTTACCTCCAAGAAGCAGAGAGACAATGAGATCCGATGCAGCCCTCACAATGCATGTATCTTCAGCTTGTGAACTGCCTTGGAGCCTCAGCAGGATTTCGGACAGCACCTCTGGCACGCCTGCATCCACCAACTGCACTTTCAGAGCGTCTGTAGAGATCATAGTAAAAGCACATTAAAAGCTTCTTGGCTCTTCAGGGAAGCATTTTAAACTAGAAAGCTAAATCCTTGAACTTTAGCCAGTCTTTTTTCAGGTGCAGTAGCTGTTGTGGTTTTGTTTGTAACAGCTTTCTGGAGCTAGGATGACACCAAGGCAGAATGAGCAAAGCTT
Source organism: Platysteira castanea (assembly GCA_013397175.1). NCBI lineage: Eukaryota > Metazoa > Chordata > Aves > Passeriformes > Platysteira > Platysteira castanea. The sequence continues at coordinate 886,503 of VYXC01001355.1, forward strand.
TCTGCTCTGGTCTTTGACATTTGTGTTGCCAGTCCTGAGCTTTTATGTCTTTAAAATCTGTGTCAGATATCTAGATATTTTTAGTGGAGCAATGTCAGTGCTTGTTGCACTGCTGCTTAGAGTACACATCTTCACAGATTTACAGAATGTTCTGAGCTGGAAAGGACTCACAAGGACCAGCAAGTCCAGCTCTTAAGTCAATGGCCCAAACAGGGATTGAACTGGTACCCAGTCGTTCTGATTTTTAAAATTAAACACGTGATCTGTGTTGCTGCTTTCCTCTTACCCACAGTGGAGAATAAGTTTGAATCTGCTGTCTTTTGGAACTACTGAAATGCGATGGAAAGCTACTCTCTCCTTCCTTTCTTTGTTGTCTCACCTGATAGTGTTGTTCAGGCCAGGATCTTTCATGTTCTTGTGGCTTATTTCTCCTGAAAGGGTTGCTGGTTCCTTTAGCAGGGTCCCATGGCAAATTTAGAACCCAGAGCTTAAACCAGTTCAATACCCAGTCTCCCCTTGTTCCACCCAGACCAAAAGGAGCCTTACCGTTTTCTGCGAGTGCTTGCAGGACCTCAAAGACAATTTCTAACCTCTCATGGCTCTCTGCTCTCCTCAGTTGTTTCACCAGCTGTTCAGCAACTTTTGTCATGCTTAGAGCTTCCTTGGCTGAATCTGTATGTGTGATAAAGTCAGGATTTTGAATGTTTCTTTATTTGATTAAATGTTTAGAGCATATCTCCCTGTGATCTGAAGTGATTAGACACTGTTTTTGAAGGCTTTTTCTGTTCTTATAGACTCCTCTATTTCTTTGGACAGCACTGAGACAGCAAAACTCTATCCCTTCTCCCCCCAAGTTCTTTGACTGTTTTTTCTGTAATTCCTGTAGACCTCACAGGTGTCAAATTAGTCCTGGCTTAATTTCACTGACTCTTACAAATCCATCTGCGGTATGATTATTTAACACAAGAAAGTGTCATTGTGTGTCACTGACACACATCAGTTTGCTGTAGTAGTATATTTTTTTTCCTTGGTTAGGTGCTTCTAGTCTTGCTGGGATCCTAAACATCATCAAGATGTATATTAGGAAAGCTTTCCACTGTTTGACAAAGAATGCATTTTAATGGAATATATTAAATAATATAAGACATATAATAAGGACAGACCTACTTAGAGAATAATGTGATGGTGTGATACCATGTCCTCTTCCCTGCCTCTCCCCCTAAATGTAGGAAGCAGTAGATCAATTTTAGCCAGACTATATATAGAGAGTGGTAATAATTTTGTACTTGGTCATTTTCTTCCATTACTACTCACAACTTGTGTAAAGTAGGGCAAATATATTTTAAATCAGTGGAGATGCTTTTGCTTTGAAAATGGTGTAAATGAAAATGGAAGCTGTTTCAGTGAGGTATAGAAACTTTTACTATTAAATAGAAATGAGATTTTAATAAACAGGCTTTTAATGTACCATCTCTGAAGTAGCTGAAATTGTCAATTTATCATATGAAGTTATGCCATCTCTGCTTTTGGGGTCAAAAGCTATTACAACCTAATTGTTTTAATGCAGTACTAGTAATTGCTGCTACTCTGTAGAAGAGTAGTTATTTCTCCAATCCAGATACTGTGGCCAGTTCCTGATAAGGTATCAGTAGTGTTTTAAAAGCCCATTAAAACACCACCCCAAAAGCAAAGGGAAAAACAAAACAAAGCCCACAAACCTGTGGGCATGGAGATGCAGTGACAGTGTGGAGATGATATTTTGCTCTAAGAGGCAAAAACTTTAAAAAACTTTAGAAAAACACCTTACTTACCAAGGTCTGCAAGATTGTACAAGGCCAATAGAGCAACGTGGACAAGTGGTTCACTCTCTGCATAGTCAGTTAATATTCGGACCAGTGATGGGATTACTCCAACCTTCACCAGCTCTTCCTGAAGGTCACCTGGTCAGCAAAGCATAGATGTTAAAGGTGATTAAATCAGGAGCTGGATCCAGCTGAGATGCTTAGCAGCAAGGTAGTCTGGCTCTTTCTCACACTGTTAGAATTTGTAAAGCCTTTGTGTGCTAGCTTCAGGCTAATGTGTGTATGGAAGAAATGCAAGTTTGGAACAAATTTTTGCTAAACCTCCTGATTCTACTTTGACTTAAGAAATTAAGCCACTGTCTCCATCCACATGTGCTTGCCGAGAAAAACCCTGATAACTGTTTTCTTTCTTTTTGTAGTTAGTTTCGTAATGAGTGAAAGCTTAATATCTAAAATGGTTTTGAGAATGCTGAGAACTATAAGATACAAACGTGGACAGTGATGGTTGCTTACCAGCACAATGGCACTGTTTTTGCAGCAGTGTCTTGCTGAGAGCGGGACTCCTGCTTGGGTGGCAGTGTGTATGGCACACACCAGGAAGGGTCTGGGTGCTATTGCAGCACAGGCAATGGAAATTCAGACAGGGAATTGGTGAAGTTAATTTTTCTTCTCTTTGATGTATTTATTGCTGTGTTAGTAATAGAATTTATTAAAGCACGTTACGGTCATCTTGGCAAAACTGTGCTAGACCTGTGCTCTGCCAGTGATGCCTTAGGTCTTAACTTTCATATTTTTCAAATCCTGTACTGCTTAGTGTGTAACTCTGAAGTTTCTTGTAGCCTGCTAGCTTCTGTTCTCTTGTGCTAGCTAGACATAACAAAGCTTCTCCAAGCTTGCTGTCCAAGGACACCCAGATTGTCCTAGGCCCAAAATGTGTAAACAAACACCTCTAGCAGGGGAGTAAGCTTGGGGAAATTACATCATTAACTGAAGTTTTAGTTGGATAATTAACCCTGATATGCAAATGAAGCAAACTTATAAAAGTGGGAAGAACTTGTGACTCGGGGTCCATCTTGGGTGTCACCTTTGGCCTGCCCAGGGTGTACCTTTGAAGGCCTTTCAAATAAATACCTACCTCTATTCCCTTATTTCTCTGTAGTCTCTGTTTTTTAGGTGGCCTCCTCAGGCACCACCAGAAGGGAAGCAGATGTGCAGTATGGCCATACAGTGTAGCAATGCTGGTGTACAGGAGCTGCATGAGCCAGGAATGTAATTGTAGGGAAAAGCTTTTTTAAGCTATTATGTGTCATTCCCTGGCAAATACATGTAACTCGCAGGGAGCTTAGTGGAATCTATACCAAGTACCTAGCACATTTGGATTTCATAAGAACAAGGCAGGGAGGCAAACCCACAGCTTTCTAAGTAAAGCTGTGCAGATCCACACCAGAAGGATAAGAGAAGATTGGTTGAAGGCAGTGGGTAGTGGATAGAAGATACTGGGTGAAAATTTCTATATTACTCTCAGTATACAGTAAGTATTTTGGTCAGTCAGAGTTAAAGATAAAAGAAAAATCTTAAACTGTTTGGGCAAGTAAATGAAACTTGTTTAATTTATGAGACAGCAGGCAAGCTGGTGTCCAGGCACTTTGGAGCACAAAGCTCTCTTGCATACAAGCAGTGGTCCTCAGAAAAGACCATTCCTTGTATAGATAGATATCTCAGGGTTGTTTGGTTTTTTTGTTTTTTTTTTAAGTCTCTTGTTTTCTAACACACTTTTTAAGCAAGTGCTTTGCTTTATAGATGTTCTTATTACTTTGGAAGAAGTCCAAGCCATTCAGGATTTGGACCCAAGGCAGCTCTGCAAAATTGATTAAGATATGTATGAGTCTCTGCTCCTCTTGTAACTGCAAAGCAGTTCTGACAGAGATGTGCTACCCTGAAATCAAAAATACAGGTGGGAACCCAGAGTTCAGGTGGTGCTTGGGGTGCATTCAACCAGGTGTCTGTGAGCTCTGTGAATCATATACCTAACTGGAGGCTGAAGTGCATTATGTGCTCTGGTCTCATAAAATTATTATGAGTTGCAGGTTACAGTGCCTTTTAAAATAATGCCTTAGAGCCAGGGAAAATCAGATTCTCTTCAGTGATACTTACGATTATCGTAACAGATACGGCCAATGGCCCTCCCAGCATGAAGCAGCATTTCTTGGTCTGTGCCCTCCAGCAAAGGTATCAGTGTTAGAACCAAATCTGCCTCAATACATGGTTTCTTCATTTCCTCTGCATAGATAAAAGAGAGGGAATTCCAGGCTTTTGCCATTTAGGAATAAAACAATTGCAATAGCTGGTAGCCGTGAAACAAAATTCAGGAGTGGAAATACACAGCTAATGTGCTGTAAGATGCCTTGTAGTAGTACTTGAGCACAACTTACCATTTTTGGCTATCTCTGAAAGCACGTGGGCTGCTTTCACTGCACATCGTGGATTGCCCTTCAGGATTTTTGCCAAAGTTGGGAAGATCCCACTCCCTCTGAGTAGGCAGAAGGATCTCTGCTCTGCAATGATAAGAGTGTTAGCAATACCTGCAGTAGGTTTGCAGCTGTTTTATTCACATGCTCCTTTGTTTCCTGGAGTTCTGAGTGGGTATCTGTGGGATCCAAGGTTCTTAGAGGCTGTCTCAGTCTGGATACATGGGCACAGTCAGCTGCCTGAATTGCAAGTGTGGTTCCACCTGATTACTCTGCTTTATGCTGAATTGAAGCAGGGGTGGCAAAGCAAAGAAAAAACCAGTTTCATCTTCTCTGACTATAAAAGGGTGCCTGCATAAGGCATGGGAAGTCAGGGATTAAGATGCTATTCCTGAGGTATGGCCTAGCAGTTAATTTTGTAAGTAGGTACAGCATCTTTTATTAGACTAGCAATTAGAACAGACAATTCCCTTAGCCTTTTTTCATCAAAAATATGGCCAGCTGTCCTGAAGGTGGTAAATCACCATCTGCCAGGAGACTCAAATAAATGCAGGTTTACATCACTTCAGGAGACTGTGCAGAGGCTTTAGGGACTTTTGTATAAGTAGACTAGAAGCTACCTTTTAAATGCCTGACCTGTTTAGGGTCACCCTAAATTAATCCTAGAAGTTTGTAGTAAATAGAATGTTGAATCTGGAATTTCTCTGAAGCTTTAGGTATTTTAGTGACCAGTAACTTTATCTGGGTACAGGTAATTTTGTGATTTTTATACAGAGAGAAAAGAAAGCAACACAGCCAGAGGACAGCTAGAGTTCCAGCAGCAATGACTTCTTGAAATACAGACTATCACAATAGACAAAACCTGCAATTAATGCTTTCGAATTGTGCAAATTGGTGATCCGGAGCGATACTTAACTATCTGCAGTCAGAGCCAGGAGAATCCCATTCAAACTTTCAAGGATTTGATCCTCAGCGTCTGTGTCATCTCCACAAAGCCCAAGGTATTCCAGGTGCTTACTCAGGGTTTCTAAACAGAATGGGATAGAAAACTCTGGTGAGGCAGCATGGAAAATACTGAGTTCCTTGTGGAAGTTCTTTGCAGTGCTAATGTCTTATTATAAAATCATTTCCTGAAGGGTCAAGATCTAAATATGTTCATTTAATCCAAGAGCATGAGGTCAAAGACTTGGTCACTTCTCATGCAGCACATGGCTTTTGTGCAGGCATAAACATGTGGAGATAAATCCTATCTGGAAACAGAAATTAACATATGATAACTGTGGCAGAGTTTGAGGTGGGGAGGAGAGAGGAATAATTACAGGACCCAAATCAAGCCTGTCATTTCTAAGTCCCTGTTCCTCATAAAGACAGTACTTGCAGCTCAGCTGGGTACCTACTGTGATAGTGGCCAGCAGCAGGCCCCAAATGAGTACAAGAAACAGATGAGGTAAAATAATTCTCCTTTTTTTTCTGGCAACTTTAGCCTTTAGAAACATACCTAGTATTTGCATCAATACACATTTAATACATGTTGATCAACCCTTTTTAGAAAAATGTTTTGATCTGTGTAAGTTAATTCATAATTTTTATCTCCACATCACACAGTGGCACTAAGTTCCACAGTTTCACTGTTGTAAGAGGAAGATACTTCCCTTTGTTTTAAAATATTTGCCAAAAAGGTCAGAGTTGATGGCCTTTGAGTTGCTGTAGTAAGAGAAAGGAATTATCCTTCACTATTTGCCCGTCCATGTCTGTCATAATCAGAAGGATTTTGTTATAGTTCTTTGTAATTCTTCTGCTAATTTGCTTAGTATTTACAGAAGCTTTGATAACTTGCCTGAATCTTTTTCCAGCGCACTTTTATTCTTTTTTTGGTGAGTATCTAGAATTTGAAAGTGTTCTCAAGACTCAGGTGGACTGGGATTAAGACGGAGATTGTCATGTTTTGTTTTCTACTCTGTTAATTCTTTGTCTATTTGAGAATGGCTTTTGTGCAGCTAATCAAAATGACCCATTATCTTCTGGGCAGAGGGAGTTAACTGAAACCCCACCATCATTTACGGTTTGGCTATCTTTCCCCCATGTAGGTTGTTTTGCATTTGCAGACACTAAACTTGATGTGCCTCTTTATTCCAGGTCATACAGGATGATACAATTTTCCTGCAATTCTCTACAGTCAATTTCAATTTTGAGTTCTCCAAATAATCAAAAAACTCCTTCCCATTCTGCTATTTCTAGGTCATTTATGAATATATCAAATTACACAGGTTCCAGCAAAGGTAATCTCGATAATTTTAACTTTCTGTTGTAAATGCAGTCTTTATTCAGTTCTTCAGATTTCATCAGATAATTTATAAAATCTTGATTAATTTAACCATCTTGGGACTGATCCCTCAATAGTCCTTGTGTTTAAGTCCATGCTTCTGCAGGGGCATTGAAGCAGACACTGTTAAGACAGTTATTTTTGTGAAAAGGTAGTAAACACCTACAGATTGCGCCTAAAACTGAGTAGAAAAGGGTATTTATTTCTCTTTTCTTGGAAATTCTGGGGTGTTGACATTTTGTTTCATCCCATGCTGCAATAGATTGTTGACAATGTGGAACTGGAGGCAAACCAGAATGATTTGTTTCAGTTTTTTTGCAGAAGTGGTTCTTTGCCAGCCGGGGCTGCCTGGCGCGCTGCCCAGCCGGTGGGGAGCCAGGCTGGAATGGTGCCAGCCAGCTGGTCAGACAGCAGGGAGTGCCTGCCCGCCTGGCCTCTGAGGAGGGTTTTAGCAGAATAAACATGTTCTGAAGGAATACTGTTCGTTCTCTTGAATCAGCATTTTTGCCATAATATTGCTCATCAGCTTTAGTAATTCACTGTAGAAGCGGGAGAAATGGTCACTCATTGCCTGCAGGGCCTGAGTTAAAAAATCTCATGAGACTGAGGTACTAAAGGCTTTTTTCCTGAGCTGAAGGCATAGATTATTAATTCACACGTAAATCTGTACATAAGATGCTGAGTGAGAGGCATAGAAACCAGACTTTTGCTGTGGGAGTTGGTTTTTGATCTTCCTAATGAGAGCAGAGACAACAGTGCAGAAAACGTGCTGTAGCACAGCGATTTCATCTGGCTTCTGCAGTGGGGAAAGAGCCATGAGGGGTGAGCTCTTTGAATCCCTTGAACCATTGCTGTGTCAATTCTCAGTGCTAGTTTTGACCTATAAAGTCCTCAGGGAGCAAGAAATAAGAATCCCACACATCTCTCTCTCTTTCAGCAACTGATTTTGCCCCCTCTAAGACAGCAATGGCTTCTGATTTTTTCCTTTTTATAGCCTTTCACATGTGTAGAAATTATTTTCTCCTTTTTTCTAGAGGAAGTATAGACTCTATCCTTCAGTACAAATGCTACTCGTGGTATTACTTATTATTGTTTGAGTCCTGAGCATTGTGAAGTCTGTACGAGCCAATTTGTTTGAGGGCTTGAAACAACTTGACCCAGTCAAATGCCCTGTGTTTTGCTGCCTCTTCCTTCAGTAATTTCCCATACTAAACTTATTCTTCTGTCACTTACCTCTAGTATACTTTAGAAGAGTCTTCCATGGATGATTATTATTATTATCATCATTATTCAAAGCAGGAGAACAAGGTAATGTGTTTTTCCAGAATATAAGTATCTGGTAGTTATTTACAATAGAGGTCTATTTAGCTCTGTCTAATGTCTCTGGTAATAGAGGATTGAAGAACAGTAAAAGACTACACTATATATCCTTTCCCAGGTATGCTTTCTTAACTTCTAGTAATCAACTCCACAGGGATTTTCTTTGCTAGAGGTTTCATCTTGTTTAATTGCACTTAAATTCATTAAGGTGTTTATGTTGAATTTGTTTGAAATTTAGCTTGCAGAGCACAGACTATAGAGAAGTGCGACAAAATAACTTTGGATTGAGAGAGAAAATAACTCATTCTTGTTTTTTCATGTTGAAACTGTCATCTGGCCTTCTCTTGACTGTAGTTTTCTCTAAATGTGTTGTATCAGCAGGGCAGGAAACACAAGTCTGTATTTCGACATATCCTCTGTAACAGCTGAGGGATGAGGGTTAGGGCTGAGAAACTACTAGAGTTCTGCAGGTGAAGAGTAGCTGAAAGGAATGAGATGTGGCCTGAAGGAACTAAAATTTCAAATCAGTACTGAAAAATAGCTGTTGGGTCTGTCTAGCAATGTAATTAAAAGCAAAGCAAAAAGAAAAGTTGACCTGCATTTATGTTAGTGTGGCAGCCTGCAAAATCAGGTAGCTGTAAGTCTCCATTTTCTCACAGGATTTTTTTAATGCTCTTCCCTAAAATAAAATAATTCCTGGTTTGTGGCATTTCCTATATAAGCCTGTGGTAATAAATGTACCTGTATGCTGAGTAGAAGCATTGTATAGTAGTCAAAATAAAGCTCCAGGTCTTGTCTGGGAATGTGAATTAAATTTATTTCATATGAGACATGAAGGTGTAAATTGGAGATGGAGGAGTCCAGGAGGGCTGGCAAGTGTATGCTTGATAAGGGCAGACAAAGCCTGTAAGGTCAAATCTGTTCCTGCTGGCTGTGAGTGGTGCAGCTACGTGATTATAGCATTTCGCTGTAACCAAGGGCAGCAAAAGCTGCTGCTTTTGATTTTGTTACCAGGGAAGGGAGGAGAAAGGTGCAATTCAATTCGAGGAAAGATTTTTTTTTTTT
>VYXC01001355.1:895540-932559 GCA_013397175.1 Platysteira castanea
TTTTTAATTTCTCCAGTGGTGAATTATTGTATTTCATGTCTAGAAAGTCATGCAACTGTTTTGGGACTGGGCTAACTTCTATTCTTTCCAATAGAACTATCTTATCTTGGTGCATGAAGTAAAGTATTGGAGGAACAGATCCTCCATCTCTTCAGACTTTCAAACCCATGGCAAGAAAATTGTTCTATAAATCAGATAAGCTATTATCTATGTCTCCATGAAAAGCCACTTAAGGCCATGTTAAAAGATACATTTTGTGTCTTTGTCACTGCACTCGAGGGTGATGAGATGTAGGAGAAAAATCACGAGATTTAAAAGGACCTGGGGAGAGAATTTAAAACTAATATCCTGAGGATGAAAGGGATATAATTATGAACAACTCCTGACCTGGCTGGTTTTTAACTCTTGTTCCTCTGCGCTCCTCAGCAACTCTCTTCAAGGAGGAAAGGAGTAGGAATGTATGAGTATAGTTCTTCCTAGAAGGCTGGAGCCCTGTTGTTATCTGGAAATTAAAATATCTTCTTCCACCCACTTTCAGAATCTGAAAGGGGCCATATTTTCCCTGGTATTCTTTTCTTCTGGTCTAGACTACTGGTAATTATTCTCAATGTTAATAGCCAAATAGAATTTCTAAGGGCGCTTAAAAAATACCTCTTGCCAAGAACTGGAAAATAGAGGAAAGCCCACTGTGTTGTCCCCAAAATCTAGCCTTTGCCCCTTGCTTTTGCAGCCTTTCTGGACTGCATTGGCCCATCCTGAACTCCTTAAAGTATTGTTCAATGCCTGTGATCCCATGAGATGGACCTTTGAACATTTTACTATTCAAAGAACATGAGTAAGCAGCAGGTTTTAAAGGAGATTTTACTGTGTAGCGTGAGCCACACGTTGAAGGGATGATGAAGACAGGAATTTAAGCCTGACTGGCTAGTACTTCCATCAATGTTCTCTATTAATTTCAAGGATTTAAAAAAACTTTCTATAATCCATGTCTAAAATTCTCTTAATTGTCACAAATCAGATAGGACAGCCACAAATGCTCTCTTTGATGTGGTGTCATGCATGGCATTATTTTTTATTTTTATTTTTTTGAAAATGAGACAAAGAAATCACCTAGCAGTAAAGTAGAAAAAGGAAAGAGACATGGAACATAAGTGGGTCATCATCTGGTTGCCATGGCTGGATACAGTGTTGGATTTTCAATGCCTGAACACCAACCCTTAGACAAAGGGTGCTGCAAAAATGGGTGGTGAGCAGAAAGCACTTAAAAGGGAGATTTCAAAAGAAGAGTGTGCTGATGCAGGAAGGGGTTTCAACTGATACCATCCTTTGAGAACCTGTGCATAGTTCTAACTTGAGTGAAACCAAGTGAATGGAGAACTTGGAAATGGAAGCAGTGAAAGGAGATGGACCAATGTTGCATCATTTGGGTGGCAGTTGTATGGTTGAAGCTTAAGGCTTTCACAATGCAGTGACTGGAGTACGAAGCTGTAGGTGCAGAAAAAAAAGCTTTTTTTTTCTTTTTGCAGTGAGAGACTGAGATGGACAGAAGATGTTTTCAGAAATCTAGTAGTGAAATCCAGGCTCAGAAGAGGCCCTGGTAAAAGAAGATACTGATATTCTTGTGGTAACCCAAATTGATATATTGTTAGGGTGAGAAAAACTGGCAATTGGTTGTGAAATGGAGATTGTTTGGGAGTGGAAAAGCAGCTCTATATTTTTATAATTTTTGACTTTTTACTTGGATAATTGAATTCCACCAAGGAGGGAGTACAGGAAAGAGTGTGTGTGAGGAAAGCTGAGGCTAGAAAGCTGATCCTATTGGCTTGCGGTTGATGTTACACCCTGTGGAGTCAACAAGAAAAATGGCTGCAGAACCCTGACTGAAAACAGATAAGAGGAAAAATATGATAACCTAAAATAGGTCAGTGAGATAAGTCAAAATAAAGCCAGCCAAGTGCAGTCAGGGAGAACATATGTGCCAAAGAGATGACCTATAGCATGAAAAGCTGCTTAATTGTATTCTGTTAAACTTACTCCTTTTTTTGAGGGATGGAGAATGGGGATAAAATTCACTTTAGTGTAAGGGTATCAAAATGTTGTAAACGTGTGTACCAGTATGTGCCTTTTTCATGCCTGATAGTTTAACTGTGACTTAGTGCTTAGGGAGTAGGTCTGTTTGGAATATACCAACTTCATGGGCTAATGCTGAGCCTGAGCTCCCAGATGCTCCAATTCATTATGCAAGGTAAGGAAATTCTAGATCCAAAGGCTGGAAGTCATGCTTGCAGGAATAGCCACGAATGTGCTGTGCTCAAAAGCAAGGAGTAAAGCACCATCAGCACAATCTGTGTTTGGGTAATATTTTCAGGTAGATTTTTTTTTTATTAATAAACAAGAGGTCAGAAAACTTGATGGTTTAAATCAAAGTTCTTCTTCTTTCACAGTTGTTTGGTTCCAAGAGGGGTTGATTTCATCATGTATTGTGAAAGAGGAGTAAATTGTCAGTACAGGAAAGGTACATGTGAGCAGCTAAGCAATCAGACAAATTGTGACAGCTGGGGATAAATTTGCTTTATTTACGGAAATGAATGAAATCTGTCTTTCTCACTGGAGATCTAGTTTTCTGCATTTGTTGAGTGATGTTGGTCTCTAAAGATACTTTTGATCACACAGTTAATATAATCTTAAGTTTTGCAGTATAAAGTGAATTAAAGGAACCTTTCCCTATGGTTATCGTGTGTGTGGGAAGTAGGCCGTAGTCCCAGCCAAAGAGCATTCAGCCTAATTTTCCTGGCTCCCTAAATTTAGCTTGAAGAGCTGTCAGTGGGGGAAAAACTAATTAGGCTCCATGGCAGAGAAAACACTAATTTCCTTTGGCTGACAACTCCTACAAGGGGTTTTTTAGCCAAGCAAAAGAACAGCTGTGGAAAAGTAAGCCTTTTTGCAGGTAGGAGTGCACCAGCCCAGCCCTCAGCTCTCCCTGCTGAACAGTCTGTTGGGAGCGTGGGTGGGTGTTGGAGGCTGTGGACAGTGACAAGTTGGCTGCGGTGTCCAGACCCAGCGTGTGCTGTCACAAGGAAAGAAGTCAGGAGGTGCTGGGCACGGTGACAGAATGGTGGGCTGGAGAGCTGGGAGGATGTCCCGTCCCTGACCCCGGTGTCTGTGCCTCGGCAGTGAAGCAGGGCCGCTCCTCCCCGGCCGTGGCAGTCAGTGTGTGTGATCCAGGTGTGCACAGGGACTTGTGGCCAAGCCCTGCTTGGCTGCAGGTGTTTTGGTTGGCGTGTGGGTGCTGCTGGAGCACGGTGACAAACAGCAGAAGCCGGAATGTGCCTGCAGTGCATCACCAGGCAGAGTGCAGGAAACAGGGCTGCAAACCCAGCCGTGGGCATGGCTGGCAGGGCAAGGAGGCCCCAGCAGGAAGCCCAGTGGCAGGAGAGCTGCATGGAGAGATGACAAATAAGCAAATGCGGTTATTGGCCTGTTGTGCCTGGGCTCCACCTAAACAGGCACAGCACAAAGGTCCCACAGTCCAGATTAAAATTCCTGAACTTCTAGGGTTTAATTAATGATTGCTTCTATGCAAGTAAACTCATAGGCCTGAGAATTTATCCATTCTGCTTGTGTGTGATAAATGTTGTTTGAAGAGGCTATAGTACAAAGTACTGTGGGCCTTGAAAGGGCAGTCATTTCTCCTTTGCTTCTCTGGTACAATGCCAAAAAAAGGTATATTTTGTCTGCAATTTGTCCTCCACCTGCACCTGTCTTGTTCTTGCTAATTGCTTGTATGACTCCACTCCAGATCTGCAATTAGCCACTGAGAGAGGAGGATTTTGTTCCTGCACTGTTGAAGATAATGGTATTGCATGACCTGTGGAGCGAGGTGTCTTGTTAATATCCGAGGTCACCAGAATAAAGTGGACACTAGTGGGAATTTGCCTAAATTCTGTTATATGTAAATTTTTTTTGTGGCACTGTCTGAAATTTTGTAGTGCTGAGTATTATAATGTTGATCCTTACATGTGCATTTGACCCATTTTATACCTTGAGAGAGATGTGAAGATCTTTGGAAGACAGTGTTGAAGTTGGTTGCATAATGAATGTGCCAGGAATATTTTTTCTTGCTTAGTGGGTGTGTGTTGGGCTATTTTTATGCAGTATAAGAGACTTTCTACTGTAAAAAAAGATCATTCTCAAGTCCAACACACATTTTAAAAGTTATGGCCTTATAAGCTCTGCGAATACTTGGTGCAAGTAACATGTTGCTGTCAGATATGACCTAAAATTCAGAGCTCTGCTCCAAACCTGAGTTGCTCAGCAGAATCTACTTGCTGGTGCATCACTTTATCAATATCTATAAAGTGTTACTTTTGTGCTTGTTCCCAGCAAAGCAGGAAGGATCAGATTTTAAATGTATGCAGATGGACACGTGTGCCTTAACAATTTTGAAAATCCGATATTTTCTTGCTGGGTAATTTTTTGTTTGTTTTAACTTAAAATTATGTTGACCTGGTTCCCTGTGGTGTCTGAGTAGGTTTGAGCTCTGCTGCACGAGTGGGTTGATGTTGCCTGGTCACTGAAGGTTGCAGTAAGGTTTTCCTGGACAGGTTTATGTTTATGTAATGCTGTGCAAGCTTTTTTGAGAGTACCTAGAACTATCAGGTTCAAGAATCTTGGCAGATTTCTCTCACTTTAATTTGTCTGGAAGAAATGTTTGCAGTCATTAGAAATTATTTAAATAATTTTATTAATATCGAAATTATCAAAGTGTATGGGAGGGGCTTTGGAGGAAAGGAAAAAGAAATGTTTAATAAAGGGAGGGAGGGACTGTCTCTGAACAAGTCATAAGATTCTTCTGCTGTGCTGAGCTTGTGCATCTTGGCTGAATTACTTTCTGACTAGATTTCTTCCTATTCTACTTTTTTTGCACAAATAAGTTAAAGAATGATAAAATTATTTGGATAAAATAATTTTGGGATGCTAGATATTTTGACATCTTCATTGAACAGTGCTGATTCCATATACTTCTGATATTTCTTGTAGTCTTAAAATATTCTCTAATTTGTAACATGGGCTAATTTCTTTTAAATGAGTATTTGTTTTTCCATTCTGGAATTGATGTTTTTGAATGAGTTTCTGCAGATCTTTGAGTAAAACTGAGCTGCTTTTATTCCCAAATGTTTTTAGCCTGAACAGGATGCAGTTTTGCATTCTTAACTATTAAGGACCGTGGCAAAGTCCCCATTCCAGTTTATAAATAACAATATACTGTCACTGTCCTTTCCTGGACTGGGTCCTGGAGGAAGTACATTCTCTGTACAGATTGTAATTTAAATTGTATCTCCATCAAAAAACAGCTCCCCCTGACAACTGGATTTTGATATTAGAATAGTGAAAAGATAATTTAGCTCTTTACAAGCAGCACTGTATTTTATTTACTTAATTTAGGTTTTCTAATGTGTGTGGAGGGGATCCCAAAGCAGAAGAGTGATAGTTTTTGGTGAATGGATATTAAAAGTTAATTGGACTGCAACAGAGCAAGAAGAGTGGGGGGATGTTTTTCCTTTTTTTTTTTTTTCCATATTGTTGGTGACCCTGTGATGCAAACAAGTCCTAAGAAACAGAGAAGGAAAGATGGAAACACACACAGGGTATGAGCCTTCAGACACACTCTCATCCTTCCTCAAGTGCAAGAGGTTTGTTTCACAAAGCACCTCAGAAATGAGGCTGAGGGCCTTTGAGGAGTTTGTTCAAAACAGAACCTGTTTTTTGGGACCCTGTCTCCCCTCCTGCAGCCTGTACAGGTCAGGATGGCTTTACTGACTGTGGTGCAGACTACCTCCAGTTCTACGGAAGAAGAGTGGCTGAATTTTCATCAGGTTCCAGACAGCAACAAGCTTTGTTGACTCTAATTTATTTAAGTGCATCTGACACAATGCTTTAAAATCTAGAAGGGAAAAAAACCCAACTTGAACTTAAAGCAGCAACTGTAGGATTTCCCTATGATATTGATGTATTATGGGTTTATAATGCTGTTGAAGCAAATGGCAAGGTGCTGGGGAATGCTGAAAACTGCACACACAAGGAATTGGTAATACTGTCCAGGCTGGCTTTAGTATATTTGGCTATCAGGAAGGTAACAGCTTACATCTAAAAATTGCCTTAATTGTTACATGATTTTACATGAATGAAAGTTTTACAAACCTGTACTTAGCAGTGTATGGGTTTCTGTTTGTCATTTATTATTATCCTGCCCAAAGTTTTGTACTTGGGCAGCACAAACAGTGCTCTGTGAGAAAAATGGGCTGTAAAGAGCAGGAACAAAAGTGGAAATAAAAACTTTGAGCCACGACCAGCAAATATATCAAAAGGATAACCCTTCTGAGCAGAACATTCAGAAAATAGGACAGGTACACATAAATGATGTAGGAGTAGAAGAAACAATCCACCAAGGTCAGCTATCTCCACCTGAATTGCAGTAGAAAGTCAGTCCTGCAGAAATGACCCTGTACAAATAGAGGTAGTTTAGCCAGAAGCAATACCTGTCTAATACTGGTTTAGTCCACTTATATTTTGTGCCCATCTCTGTGACTGTTAAAGGTGCTTTTAAGTTAAATTTTGACCTGCTTTTTTATCAGTATCCCAGAACTACTGAGATGTTTAACTTTACTTGAATAATCATTTAATTGACTAGGAAGGTAATTACTCTAAATGGCTGCTCACTTGTCATACTGCTCTTAAAGACAGATTATTTCACCCTTAAACATATTGAGTATTACTAAGATTAGTTCTGCTGATGTCACAAGGTCCAATTGCGACGTGAGTTGCCATCACGTGAATGAAGGTGGAAGGCTGAACCCTTTGATCCAGTTAACCAATACCTTGGAATGATCTGGAATTAATGGAAATTAAATTCTCAAAGGTGTATTTTAAATCCAGTCTGAAAGGCATTCTTTTCACATGGAAAGATCATAGCCAAGGGCTTGTTCTCTAGCTTTGCCTGTGCTGTGGGTTGAGCCATAGAGAAGCATATTCAAAGGCTGGACCACTGAAATGCAGCTCCAGTCCTCCCAGCAGCACTGGGCAGAGTGCAGTATGTATGCAGAGGCACACGTGAGCATATTTGCTTTGATGGATGTTGTACCGTCAATAGAGAAGAATGAATTTTAGTTCTCTTTCAAATACTTAAATTTCATAAGTCATCATTTTCCAGTGCTTTAGGTTAACTTTTCATTGCCATTCTCATAATTTGCTAGTGCTCTCTAAGCCAGCCTGTATTTTCATGTGACTGTGAGTGTTAAGTATTGTTTGAAAGACAAGACACAAGAATTTTAGGTCACCTATAGTACTGCAGTTATCATAGAACTACACTTGTATATTTAAATGATCCTAAATTAGTTTTCTATTTCTGTCGCATACATCTGCAGTTTCTAGTTGAGAGAAAATTAATCACATAGCAGAGACTGTATCTATCTATAGTTAACAAGAGCTTTACTTACCCATAAAAGCTGTAGCTCTCCAGAACGGGGACAATAGCGAATAGCTGCTCTGTACTGTGAGTCTGTGTCCTTTCCAGCTACCAAGCTGTGAATAAAGGGGAATATTTTATAGCTTTCAAGCTGATGAGCAGCCCACAGCATGCTCACTCTTTCCTCCTCCTGCCTTTTTCTGTGACCCTGCTCGTCAAATGCATCTAATACTGCATAATTACTTAATCCTCCACCACTGCTTTTGTTTCCAGTTCTTAGATGTCATTAACAGAAATGGAAACATAGTAATTATTACTCTGGGAAAGAACCTTTCAGATCTTCAAAAGAGTTTATATTGAATTTTCCTCTGCTGTCATTCAGAAGAGTGATTATTGAATCTGATAAGAGACAGAGTTCCAAAACAGACTAGACTGATTGGCACCTACTTACAGCCAGATTTAAGAGTGCTCCTAGAAGCTGATTCTAAAGTCTAGCCAAATTTTATCCATACCTGGACCTCACCTGGCAGGTACTAAGCACCTGAGAAAACATGGTCCAAGCCCTTCTTATTCTTCACATTTGCTTCTCAAGTTTGTCGCTAAAATATAAAAGAGGATTTTTTAAAAAAAAATTTCTGTAAAGGAAACTTTAGAGCCTGAAGGTGCCATCTCTGGCTTACTGTTTTTGATCAAGCAGAATGCTTTCTGAAATATTATCAATTATTATTTTGCAATGGTTCTCAAAAAAGCGGTGCTGGTTTTCAAGCAATAGTTTAAAATAAATGTACAGGGCTTGTTTTTTTTCTGTTGCCTTTCTAAGCCCATTTTATGGGAGTGTTGAACCTGTAATAAATAAGAGCCAGTTATAGGACAGCTTACAAAGCATGTGCTGTGTTCTATTCAGGATGCATTACAACCCCCTAGTGCTGCTGCAGCCTTAGAGGAAATGCTGTCTGCCAGTTAATACTATTTAAAGATTGTTCCAGTAAGCAGATTGAGCTTCCCAGTGTGGTGCTGCTTGATGGGGGCTGTGTATTGCAGTGTCTGTGGCTGGAGCAGTGGCTCCAAGTCTGCAGCGCCCTAAAACTTCACTGCACCATGGAATTATAATCACTGTGGTGATTATAACGCTGGAGGGAGTTTAATTTGCTGACTCTTAAAAAGCAATCTGATAATGAGTTTGGAGCCTGAGGATCCTGTAAAGGAGGTGGAGATATTTTACTGACTCTCTTGCTCGATAATTAAAAAGCTGCTCCCTTTGGCTGGGCTTATGGAGAGGGAGGATGAGCTGAATTTTATGGCTTTTTTTTTTTTTTCCATTTGAAATGACGTCTTCCAAAGTTGCGTATGAATTAGAAAATAAAGGTAAAAATCCTGAGGTAAAGATTGCTACCTTACATCCTGTAATGGGGAAAACTCTTGTGTGTACTGCACTATGTATTTGCATTGTCACATCCAGAAAAAATGCTTTTTACAGATGCTGGAGAAATAGAGCAAGGGCGCTTGACTGCTTAAAAGGGACCAAGATCAGTCATGGATTAAGCTGCATGTCACAAAATGATGAGACCTTCCTGCTGGTTCAGAGATTGACAAGATGAGCTGGTTCTTGTTGGCTTTTGGGTATCAAAGGTACCTCTGTTTATTGAGGTCAGAGTGCAGACTGAGGCTTAGGCAGGGTTGCCACATGCTGTCAGCATGGCCAGAGGTTGGGAATCTCTGAAATGCAAGCCAGAGCATTTCACTGGCAGAGCTGGTAAAGTGTGAAGCCCCAAAAGAGACAAGAACCAGAGGGGATGACTGGGTGTGCTACTGCAGCATTTGGCATGCCAGACACATTCATTCTCCATAGGGGCCAGTTCCAGTGCGTTTTGAAGTCAATAGGAATTTTTTCAAAGAAACTGGATCAGGCTCATAGACATGTAGAAAATGGTAATAATGAAAAAAAGAATTAACATGTTTCCTTGGTAAAAGATTGAAGACCACAAGGGAAACAAAATGAGGTATATAGTAAATGGGTGAAGGCAAGTAAGAAATCACATCAGATAAACACATCTTCAGTGTCATTCATCATCTTGCTGCAGTGAATACTAATGGGGAAACAGAGGCTCATAACTGCACAAAGCACTGACAAGCAGCCAGGTGTGGAAATCCCGTCCCAAATGAACTGTGATTTTATCTGCAAACTAATCAGTTTCAAAGATTATGACAAAATATGGGAATCCAAATTTACAGAACAGCACTGTCAAGCTAAAATGCTCTTTCTGCTTGCACATAATCCTGCAAATATGTTGTAAGAGACACTGCACAAGGTTCTTACCAGCATCAGGTGCTGATTATGCTGGGTGCTATACAAATGCACAGGGAGCAATTTATGCACTGGAAAAGTTTACAGCCAAACTGAAAAATCAAAAGATGCCTCATCAGTAACCTGGCAGAGCATCAGAGGCAGTGAGAGGAGCCAGCAGTGTTCCTGCTTCTCAGCTGAGGAACAAGCTCAGCACTGGTGAAGCATTAGCTGGTCAGCACTGCTGAGAGGGACTATGTGCTCCAGTCTCAGGCAGACACTGTGCCTCTACAGCTTCTGAGGTAAAGCTGGGCCTCCACTGGGGCACCTGAGCTATATTTATGCCTCCTCTTCTAGGCAGGTCCCAGGACTGATAGACAGGGAGAAAATATTTCCTCTGTAGATACCAATGAAAAAGCTTCCTTTCAGCAAAAGAAATTATCTAGAATAAATGGATGAGTCTTTCTTCCTTTCTTAGTTGATGGATTGCTTTAAGTTAAGTTAATCTAATATTCTGCAGTGTGATGTATCTCTCATCTGACGGTTAATTTGATGCTTTAATTTTTTACAAGGTTGAAATGTGATTCATTTGCTTGTGGCTTCAAGTAAACTGTCCTCTTTCCAGGAGAAAAGAAACGTGGACAGTGTGTACCTGTGTTGATCTGAGCAGTAAAATACCAGAAAAGATTTATTGGAAAGGACTTTCTGCACTGAGGAACGTACACTGATTTCATATATAGTACTGTTTATCTTTGCCTTTGAATGCTAGTGAAAGGGTATTTTGGTCTGGTTCACAGGTCTAGTAGATGCAGTTATTTTGGGAAACATCGGAAGATTTTTAGAAAAGGAACTATCATTTTACTTGCTCAGCACGGAGCTTTTGTAACTGCAATGAAAATAAACCCAACAGAACAGAAGGGAAAGTGGAGGAGTTGGAGCAGAGGGTGAGCATATCTGAGAGGAGAAGCTGGAGCCTGTGGTCGTGCTTCAGTAAACTGCTTTGGGGAAAGAATTGGGAATAAGCTGATCTACAGCAGCACATTAAGATGCACAGCAAGTGCCATCCTTTTCATGGGGACACATCACCACACAGGGAGCAGTGCACAGCTCACAGTGCTCGAGAGATGTGGCTGCACCTCCCCGTGTGCTGCAGTGCTGCTCCAGCTGTGGGGAGGACATCAAAGATTTATTACTCTCTGCAATTCAGATTACTCTGAAGTACATTGATGGAGAATCCATTTTAGCAAATACCATTATTGAGTTTAGAGGTACACTTGTGATTTATTATGAAAATCATTATATATTCTTATAGGTAAAAACATAATTACAGCTACCAGAGTTCTGTCCAAGATTTCCTGAAAAGAAGCACACAACTCTATTGTGCACGAGATTTACTCTTCATGTTCTTCTGCATGTTGGGTGTGATCTGAGCATGCTGTTTGTCCTGTATTTCTTGGTGTTTTACAATTCTCTTGTAACTCCAGGCCTGAGTAGGCTACAGACCCCACCAAACTGCCATTATGTACGTGGAGCACTCTGGTCCCTATGCACTCGCTAGAGACAGAATTTATGCATATCCAGGGACCATGTTTGGAGTTCTGGCAGTTTGGTCAGGGTTGGGGTTGGGATATACTTAATGGTCATATTCTCAAATTGAACATTTCCTGATGGTAAAAAAAAGACTCGTTCAAGAAGTGTATGAATTGCTACTGTCACTCTTATTTCACTTTCAGACTGGCTTAGCTTGGTATTCCTAATTAATTAAACGCAACAACACTTATAATAATGGCAGTCAGTAGTACTTCAGTGTCCTTTTCTATAAATCCATGAAGTATTTAGATCCTTCAAACCTATTTATTTTTCAGTAGTTTTGTCTGTGTTCTCCCTTCCTGCAATTTTTATGCACCACTTCTTGCTTTCTGTTTTGTGTGGTGCTGGTGCAATAAAAATATACATACACCCACAGATTTTTATGCTTTTCAGTACAGAATAAAAATACCAAATGGAAAGCATCAGATGCCTGTCAGCCTGAGAATAATAACTGAAGGAAAAAATACCACCCTATCCCGCCTTTCTCTTGACTCACATCTCAAAGGAGCTTATTTGAAATGGAAACATAGCATCTCCTGTGATGCATGGAGACCTGATGGAATTGAAGTCTGTGATTTTAGAAACCAGAAACAAACTGTCCTTTTAAAGACAATGGGAAAGTGAAAAGTATCAGTCATTTCAGTCCTCATTGCTAAGAGGTGCTTCTGGAAAGCAGAGGCATGACTAAGAGGAATAGATGTGATAGTTTGTGGTCCTGGCAGAATTTGACTTTAGTCTGGAAGCTTGCATGTGGAGATTCAAGTTGTTGATAATGCTGTAGTGCTCTGGTTTCTACTTTTTGTGAGTCAGTTTTATGAGTCCCACATGCTAATGTTTCTCAGTTTTCAAAACACTATTCTTAGTCTTGTTTGGTGCTGGAAGGCATAATCACTATTAGTCTCAGGATGGTGACCAAATCACTTCATGGTGAGGAGAGGAGTAAGAGTTCTGTGCACACTGGATTTAGGGTTACTGTCCTTGACTTCTGCAGCATTTTAAGGAGTGCTGTTGGGACAGATGGTTTCTGTGAGCTCAGTCCAGAAGGTCATTCACAGCCTTGAGTTCCACTTCTGCTTTGTCAGTCTTGCACTTCAGTCCTAGTGCACCAACCCAGACTTTACTGTGACCAGCCTGCTCCTGCTGGGTTTGTGTGGTGGGTTTGTGCAGGTGCTGCTGCCCGTGGAACTCCCCAGGCTGCCTGAAAGGCTGTGGCACAGACTTGCACACATGGAGCTGTGTCTGAACTGCTGCCTGCTAAGATTTATTTCTTTGCCGGTTTTCGTTAAAGGGGTTAAAGCAGGGTTAATATTTCCCTTTCTCCCTGGAGTACTGAGGCCTTAGTAATTAGGTAGTGGGTCCTCGTAGTGAATCAGAAATCTGTAAATTGCATTAAAGACAATAAAGCCTAAGCAATCTCAGTGCATGTTCCTGAGCTCTGCCCCATGGGGCAGGAGCTGGGGACCTGTGTGACCAAAGGACAGTGTAATTATGAACCACTGCCATCCTCTTTTACCTAGGAATCCTTTATTATCGTAAGTACAGGCCAGATTTCCATTCCTTGTTTCTCTGGCTGTAGTGTATAGCATAGTAGAAATTCTAAGTTGTCAGAGGTTAACAGTAAGAGTTTATTCATGTGGAAAAAAACCCCGGGAGAATAAAAAAGAGAGGGGGGGCATAGTAACTTTCCTATGGGTTCCCTAGTTTTCTTGAGGCTGGGAGATGTCATGTCCTTTCATGTAACTTACTTTCAAATCCTTCTTTTTCCCCTCAGGACCTTGGTAAGAAACTTTCTGAGGGGAAATTAATGAACTTTTTTAGAGACTAAGCAATAGTTAAGGGAGTATCAATGATGATCTGGAGGGCAACTGAGCAAATCCCTTGTTTAGGAGAGCTGTTCTGCCACTATGCATTTGGAAAATATTTTAGATATTGTGTGTAGCAGGCAGATTTTAAATTAGCTATAGATTTTTCATTCTTCCTGTCTAGTTCAGTAAAAAGATAATTTGCTTCATAACACGTGTCACAATAGAGGCTGGCTGCACAACAGAAGCTTGGTTTTAGAAAAGTTTTTTGAGGTTTTGACATTTCATTTTCTTCTACACTGGGAAGATTTCAGGTTCATTTTTATGCTTCCACAGCCAGAGCTGTACTGGGGTGTCATCTCTGGAATTGAAACCTTGATATTTCAATTAGAAGGCTGCAGAGATACCCAGCTATGCCCATAAAGCTGGTTTGGGAAGGGATGCAATGCACACACCTCTGTTCTGCCTACTGTCTGCTGAGAGCAAGTTCAGATGGGAATTCATTCAGGTACATTCAAGAGTTTAATATTAGGGCCAGAGCAATGAGAATGTCTCCCTTGGATAGATAGACCTAGCCCCAGCCAGCCTTTCTTAATGGAATATTTATTGACAAGTCTCCAAAATACATAGGTTTTCACTGAACTTTTCCTAGCCAAAACCTTTCTGATAAATGCTAATTATTTCCATCCATGTGTGACAACATGTGGAGCACAAAAGGAAAGCTAGATCCTGCTTTCTGCAATTAGTACATTTATTGCTCAGGGAAAAGGCTTAGAAGCAGGCATTAGAGTCAGTTATTTGTGCTTTATCTCTGTCAGGCTCAGAGAACTCGTGTATTTGACTGCAGAATTCAAACAACACTGTAAGAACTACCATTAGTGAAATATTCAATATCTTCTATGCCACTTTTTAATTATCTATTGTTATATAAATCCTGCTGTTCTTTTTCAGTTTATAATGGAGATCAGAGGAACTTCTTCACTGCTGAGATTAATTTTTGGTGTCAATTCTTTCTTAGGCCCTCCGAGTATTTGAGGGTTTGCTTCCAATAGTTTTCATTAATAGCTGGAGGTTTTTTTAGGCTGGTTCTCTGTTAGTTGCACATGCTGAGGCTCAAGAGATGGATTCAAAGCCCACTGAACAAATTCTGTCCTGAGGTGCTCCATTTCCAGCTCTCTGTCTCTCGAGGCAGTGAAAATTGTGATATCAAGAGAAGGAAGCAGATAAGTTCTACAGCTCAGCTGTATAAAACATGACCAGAGTCCTCGCCTAGGGATATTGGAAGATCATTCCAGTTGACCTTGGGAGGGATTCTGGAAGATACAGAGAACCCAACCATGCTTGTTCCTCGTGACAGATTCCTGAATTGAAATACTCCTCTCCATCATTTGAGTGGAGAATTGCCTGTTCTTAGATATCTGAGGAGCAGCAAAGCAATCCAGCAGCTTCTTTGTTCAGAGAAAAGGGCTTGTGCATTTTGCTTATGGCATTATAGAGTTGCTTGGAATGTAAAAAAATTGCCTTTTTTTTTTTCCTCTTGGAGAACCAGAAATTATTAAAACTACCTGAACTTCTGACTTTGAGGGGCATGGAAGAGGCCGTAAAATGCCTTGTAAATCCACAAAAAAAGATTTGTTACTGGTACACATGAACTTAAAAAGAGAAATGGCAAGGGAAGTATATGTGCAAGTATTTATGATGCTCAGAACTGAGTGTGTTCTTCTGAGATTGTTGTGGATTTTCTTCATCTCATTCCACTTTGGTGATGACAATATATCATTAGACCTAAAAAGTTATGAAATTAGGGGTTTTTTTGAGTGGAGATGCATATATGAGTTTTTACAATTCTTGTGTGGTGAAGGAATGTGTAAATACAGTAAGTCTGGAAGGTAATGAATTTCTGGGAGGCAAACCTAATGGAAATCTGGATCTTGGTTGCAATTTCAGAATTTCTACCTGTCCAGCATAGTTTCTGGCTGAAGAGCTAGATTACAGTGAAATATTAGTGGTTAAAATTTGAGCTCTTGCTTTATTGAAACAGTGTAGTCTGTTTATTTTATTTTTAGTTTGTAGCAGTTTTTCTTTCTTCTTTTTTTAAATTCAGCTCTGACCTTAAATTCAGCTGCGACCTTAAACTGACTTCCTGTATCAACCATCTGCATCCTCCTGCAGCTTGTTTTCTTTTTTCTAAATAGGCATTTAGTCTCGGTTCTACATGTTGAATGTCTGCAGTGTCCCTCCTAAAGAATGCAAACACTGCCCATCTTGCTCTACAATGGATTTATTTCCAGAAAATAAGTTTTAATGCAGCATTTTTGTAATGGAACAACAACTAAAGAAATGTGGCCTCTCAGTATTTCTGTAGGATCATAGGAAAAATAGAAAGAGAGAAAATGCAGTAAGATACAATCTCCAGGACCAGTTTTCTGTTTAGCTGAGCCAAACTCTTTGTGTAGCCTTGGGGTCTGTGGGAAGGGCCGGCAGTGGAGGTGGAGCTGTTGGAACTCCTGTGTAGCCCAGAGAAGCCTCAAGGTTGTTGCAGTGCTCTGGCTGCTTTTTCTTGGCCCAAAGGGACCTGGATGTGTGCATCTTTTCTCCAAATGAGCCCCCTGTTCCAGAGGGTCTTTGTAGCTTTTTGGCCTTTCAGCTGAATGTTTGCTTGGGTTTGTGGCTTCCCTGTGGCTTCCGAAGGGCCAAATCTGGGATAAGAATTTGGTTTGTATTACCCTGTTCCCCTACACAGCACATAAGAGTCCCTGGTAGCTACTGTGCTTTTTCAGGGAAAATGCAACGTCTGATCCCATTTCTTCAGTGACCTACAAAGCTCTTTAATATTGCACAGTCCAGTTAATCCCCTTGATTTTACTAAAGCTGACTATACAGCATAAAGTTAAATGCTTGCTTCAGTCTATATTTTCTTTAACAGCTGGGCCAGCGAAGTAGGGTCTCTGCTGGTGACAAATCTGCAGGCAATTCCAAAAAAATTTAGAGAGGGATAGAAAACTCTCTTGTTTTCTTTTCCATAATAATTATGATTATATGGATGATTAATTTAAATAAATAAAGTCTAAAAATAAAATTGCCAGTACAAGTCCTGCATTGCTCCAGTGCCTTCTGGCATTATCCTGTTTAAGTGCTGACTTCTTTGATCTTCTTGATGACAGCTCCACTTAGGAGCAGTCTGTGACACTCTTGGGTGAGTTTATAGATTCATAGTAAATAAGCCAGCAGAGAGTATTGGATCATTCTGATCATCACAAGCCATTGTACATTCACCCAGTTATCCCTGTAGCATTCGTTCTTAAAGCTGAATGTAACAGATCTATGACCTTCCTGAATTTCATAGGAGAAAATGGAGTGGCTTTATGTGGTTTACTGGAGCCGTTCCAGGGCTCAGAATTGATGGTTAATTTAGTTTGCAAAGAACGGTTTGTGGTGCCAGTAGTGAAAGATTAAAAAGTTCTCACTAACCTGCTTCATGTCAGTGTATGACTCATCTCACTGAGAGACTCATGATTATCAGTATAATTTAATCAAAGGAACTGCTTGTATCCATAAGATGTAACCTACTGGATGAGTAATTTGAAACTCCCGAGAGTATTAAAGTAAAAACTCCTACCTCTACTAAATAAATCCCATTTTACCAGTCAAATCAGAGGAACCAGGTCTTCCTCCAGAGTTCACTCTTGGAGCCACAAGTGCAGTTTATGTTGACTGTGAGATGAATTTCCCGAGCCTCACCTTTAATTTCAGAAGCTGACCCACTCGCCTGCTTGCTCTCATGAGGAATAAATGATCTTTTCTACCTGCAGGTCTAGCAGGGAGGTAGCAGGCCACTCCAGGGCAGCATCAGCCCAGCTTCTATGGAAGATTCGTGGCCAGCATGGAGATCTGGCTCACGAGCTGCACAGACAGTGGCCATGGGATTGTGCACCAGCCTGGCCTGGGCTTTGGAGTTGTGAGGAGGGGACTGAAAGAAGGCTGAGGATAAAAAACAGTGAGCTGCTCTGTAGTTTAGAGCAGAACACTTGCTCAAGGCATCTGGAGTGCGTGGCAGTGTGAGCAGAGCTCTGAGCTGTTGGCTTGTGCAGTCGGGGCAGATGCTCTGTGGAACAGAAGACCGGGTGTGTTAGGAAGGCAGCACTGGTGTGGAGTGTGGTAGGGAAACCTTGGTATGAGACATCAGAATCCTGGAAGTATGACAGGACCTGAACCAGTCATGTGCTAACAACCTTCAGGGTTATTCCAGCTGGGGTAGAAATGGAGCTGCAGCCATCTGTGAATGGTTTCAACTGGAGACTCCAACCATTGCAGGCACGACTGTGCCCGCGACTGGAGCATACTTTGGTGGCTGAATCTGAGCCCTACTCCGAATTTCTGAGGGCAGTTGACAGCTGCTTCTGTCTTCCAATGCTTTGCAGGGAACAGAAGAGATCCCCACTGCTGCTGATCCGTACAGGTAGCAGTGAGGGGGTAGAAAAATACAAAACAGTGGTAGTGGTACAGCACCTACCTGCTGGGCAGCTCACTTATTGCACCATGGTAAAATAAGGAGGTACTCAAGGAATTCTAAGATGAACGTGAGAGTAATCTTGTCTGGCAATTAAAAAGAATATTATTATTTTAAACTGGGGGGGTGGAGGTGGCTTAAGGTGATTTACTAAATGAAAGGAAGACCTGGAGCATTAGCCAAAACCTGTTTAAATCCCTTGTTACTCAGGAGTGGCTAGAATATTTGCCCAACATACATAATGTCTCTTTGCATGAACTGGCTTTTATGGTACAGTGTTAGTTACACCAAAGCAAGAGTTTCTGCAGGAAGAAATTCCTCCATCGCCTCCAGGTCCTTCAGTCATTTTGTGGCCATATTGTATAATATATTTAATATGATGAAGTGTATTACCTCTGCATATTTTGGATCATGGGGAATGTAGAGGGGCTCATCTTCCAGTTGGGAGAGAAGAAAGGTGGGATACCACAAAAATGCTGCAGTCCTCTGTTGCAGTGAGAGGAGCAGGGGTGAAGTTGCTTGTGCTGGTTGTGCCTCTCAGGCAGTAGCTGCTGACGGTGGGCAGAGGCTTAGTGCAGGAAGCAACAGTAGAAATACAAAGTGCAGAAACTTAGAAAATAAAAGCCTGAAGAAGTGCAGTGCATGGTGCCGTTGGAAAAGAATGTTGGAAAGGTCATGAGGTGGCTTTCCTGACTGAGGATATGACAAGGGCAGAGAGAATGAAATAGAGCTGCTCTTACTTCATAAGTCTGCCATAAGAGATTGATAGGGACACATCCCTATTGTGAAACTTGGATCTGTCATAATTTTGCAAATAACTTTGAAGAGGGTATTTTCTGTCAGGTGAATGGAGCACAGACATGAATGCCAAAGCTATGAAGGTTTGTATGGTGAAAATAAGCCAGTGGGCTTAATCCAGGTTTTGTGGTTTGAAACTGTGAAGATGATTAGAGTGGAAAGAAAAAAAAAATAAAATCAAGTTTGTTTCAGGAATGTCCTGAACTGCTCTTTGTTCCACAGTATGTGACAGCAGTGGAGAAGGTCTTAATAAGACTTCAGGTAAAAAGGAAGGATTTTCAAAATCCTTTAGGTACTGCTTTTTAAACTTTTAAACAGCACCTCAGTGTCAAGACATGGAAAGTGCTGAATGTGATCTGCAGCAGGAAGTTAGGCAGTTTTCTGCAGCAGAGGTTTTGCTACCTTAGGAGGTAGGCAGCAAGTGAAGCTAAAAATAGGAGAACAATATGGTACCAAAAGTGTTTGTGTATTTTTCCATCTGACGCCTGAAAACAAAGAAAAGACTGGATTCTTATGGTGAGTGAAATGTTAAAATTAAAAAAAAGAAAACAGCAGAACAAAAACAAACCCACAAAAATTCCCATCAGAAACAAAACTATTTTTGTCTAGCTGGATTTTGATCAGGTCTTGCAAACAGGCGTCTGATAGTCAAAAGAAATCCTATATAGTCAGAAATGCTGTATAGTCAGCATTCAGATTATGCT
Source organism: Platysteira castanea (assembly GCA_013397175.1). Lineage (NCBI taxonomy): Eukaryota > Metazoa > Chordata > Aves > Passeriformes > Platysteira > Platysteira castanea. The sequence goes on from VYXC01001355.1 coordinate 914,694, forward strand.
CTGTCTTTTGTAAATCTGTAGGATTGTATTGCCAACAAAGATGACAAGAATAAGAAGTGGTTTAAATGAGCAAAAATTGCCCTGAAAGCAAGTCACTTTCATCGTGCCACTAAAGCAAGACATTTTGTATATAAGGTTGATGAGTCACTTAAATGATTAAAAATTTTCCTATCAGTGGCCTTCAATTACACAAGTAATCAATTCAGCTGCCATAATGCAGTGTCTGATATGGTGTGAAGTTGATGTGCTACAACTGCTGCATTATGTATAATGCAGCTGAATTGTACCAGGGAGTATATTAAAGAAAATTAGCTCTCACATGATACTTTCTGATGCACTTATGGTGAGATGGAAAAAAGTGAACTTACTGAGCATTTTCATAAGTTAATATGTATCTGAGAGAAGAAACTCACATAATCTAGAGCACGATATCTCTTGGGTAGCTTATTGTAATGAATTTCACTGAAAATATACCGAATGCTGGAATAATTTCATGTAGCAATTAGGTCATGGAATTCAAAGGTCTCTTTGGGCTTTGCTGATACACAAAGCAAATAATTCATATAAAGAATACTGAATTCTTGCTTGAAGATAAGTGTCCTGTTGTTATGCAGACAGCTGGGTCTGTAAAGGTGTGTGCTGAGGGGCAGGGAAAGAAGAGCAGACCCCAGCAATATTCTTTGGGCAGCTGTCTGCACTTAGTTTCCTCCTCAGTTAACAGATCATTATAAAGATCAGATAGAGGTAAATCACTAAAAAGAAAAGGTGTGTAGAGCCTTAAGAAAAGCCTGTCACTGCAGAGTTGAAAGGCAACCAGTTCTGCTTTGAAGGGTCATGGATGGCCTCCTTTGGCTGTGGAGACTCCTGCTGAGGAACAGCTGGGCTGATGCATTTTGTACTTAACCAGCACAAAGCTGGCCTGCAGTGTGCAGTGCAAACACAGGCTGTGTTTCATACAGTGCAGTGCAACATCCTGATGTGAGCAAGGACGTGTAAATAGGAGAGCAGGAGGCAGTGCATTCTGTATATCTTTTTGAACGAGGAAAGTCCTTGGAGGCTGTTACCAGTGTGCCTTTTAATCTGTTAAGGCCAGATCCCTACAGACATTTGGTGAGCTGTAATTGCTTCCTACGTAGGGCCTGCTGCCTGCCAACCAAGCACACCCCGTTTGCAGCTGAGGGTCCAACCTGAAGAGCTTGGTTACTGTTTTATAAATGAGATATACACCAATTGAATTAGACAGCACAATCCCAGGGAGAGGTTGGTGAAGTACCAAGAACTCTGTTTTAGTTAACTGCAGTGTATGGGGGTGTTCTGTCATCATCTTCTGCCCCTCCCCTGCAAAGTCTCTTCAGTGCCTGGCTTATGGAACACCAGTTGTTGCATGCAAGCCTTTTTACTGTGTTTTCTCAGACGAACTCTGTCAAGGAATCTTGGCTTTTTTCTGTTCGGTTTACTAGCTTTTACTCTGAATTATTTTAATAGTGAATACTTCGTTCTCCATTTGAGAAATTATGGTGGGACTTGCCATCTCTTTCTTGTGTCATGCTATTGTTAGTGTATAAATAGCAATAAACATCAAGTATATATTGTTCTACATACTTTTCAGACCTTTGTAATGCAGGTCAGAATTTCAAATATCTATTATCAACTTGAAGAAAAATTGGAGGGCTGCCCTTTTCACTCAGCTCCCCAAATCTCTAATAAATTGTGCTGAACCTTGAAGGCATCACAGGCTCCGGTGTAATTGTGTGTATGACAGCTGTGGCACGGAACACGAAGGGATAGACCTAAAGTAATCTTGCTGGGTAGGATTGCCACAGTGCCAGGTAAAAATAATCACTGATGGGACTTCTTCTGAAGGGCAAGTAGTGTTGCAGAGTACAGAGTTAACCTTGGGAGACTGCAGTAATGATAGATGGCCCTACTCTCTGCAGCCCTGGACTTCAAATTCTACTTTCTCTGGGTTAGTTCCCATCCCTTTGCTTTCCCTACTGTCAGTGCTCTCTATATTTGTGATTATCTAATTTCTGTGTGGGACTGAGGAATAACAGATTTGAATTAAAATAAAACCGACCAAAACCCATCTATCTTGTGAGATTCCTGCCACTGTAAACCTTCATTGCACCTTTAAAATCCCCAGTTAGCACCCTTTCACTTGCAGCTGTAAGACTGACAGTATAAGACATCTTTACTCGTGGATTTGTTTCTAGCTCTCTGGCTGCATTTCATTTTATTAAGATGAGGTTTTAATCTATTTATTTAATTCTTATTTTGCTATACATATCTCAAGTTTTTTTATTATCTTTTTAATTAGAGTGCCTGATAGAAATAGCAATCTTGAACAAGCACAGAGAAGATGGTGAGCATGCAAAGCCTGCCCATGCTCCAAAACATGCTGTAGTCTGATTTACTGATGCCAGCTCTCTATGGAAAAGGAAGGTCTGGAAAAACATGCCCTCATTCTTGCTTTATGTGGTGCTTTGTAATGGAATGGCTTTCAGGGAAACAATCATTCTGATGCAGCCGCAGATTGTGCTGCTGAGAAACTCATTTCAGCCCTTAGAGGGAGCCACAGACTTGACTATGGAAACCGAGTAAAACCAGGCAGGTTTTGTCACACCCATCTGTGACAGGGGAGGTGGGGAAGGGATGGTTCTCAATTGGTTTTGGTTTTTTCTAGCATTTAATTAACAGCAACTTGCAAATCAGACACAAGGCGAATTCATGGGGAGTGCCAAAGCATATTTGCTTTTGTAGTGACAGATTTGTAGGGTTTGGGAGATCTCAACCAAATGTTAATTTTACCTTTCCCCTTTTACACGGTCAGCTCCCTCCTGCACCAGTCATTTCCAGGTTCTACTGTTCTCCTTTTGATGCTGAAACAGCAGGACTTGAAAAATGAAGATACTGCATGCTGCTTCCTCTTAAAAAATGAAAAATATAAAGACACAAACCACAAAAAATTGATTAAGACTGTAGAGTTCACAGTCTGGAAAACGTGATCACCACATTTTCTGTTTACTAGGGTTTTTTTTCTTAATCATATCCCTTTCTTTAAGGAGAGAGCTGCATTACAGCCCTGTCTTCCCCTGTAATGTGTAGGTTATAGCACAGTATTTTTATGTAAATGACACAGCTAAAATAGATTATATGGCTGTGTCATAAAATCCAAATGCAAATGCTGTTCTGCTGGCTCAGCAATAATCAGCATTGCCAGTGAGCTGTTCAGTTCAGGGAATGGAAGAGGCACATGCTCAGAGGAAAATGCATGAAGGGATTTGCAGGCCTTAGCCAATTGAGAATTCCCCCCTTTCTTAAAAATGAAATGAAAATGTTTTTCTGCACCTTGTCCTCTCCGTCCCCCCTTCCCCAGCAGATGGATTCTAGAGGCAGTGCTGAGGAGTGCTTAGCCAGAAAGATGCTACACCAGAGGTGGGACAGAGTGTGTCTAGTCCCAGAAGATGCCATTTAAGATCAAAGGAAAAACTCCAAACCTAAATTTTAAAAAGCTCTGGGCTCCTTGCAGACACTGCTACTAATTAGAGCATCAAGTTGTGTGGCAATTATTGTAAGATAATGACTGCCAACAAAGAACTCCATTAATAGTCACTGTTATTTTGTGTATAAGCTGTTGAGTTGTAATGTTTCTGTAATGATTTTAGCTTAGCTGTTGAACAAGGGGTAACTGAGGTGGAAAAGCAATGGAGAGTTCGTTGTCCCTATAAACTATTCAAAATGCTTCCCAGAAAAGCTGGAAATATGATGAATGGCCACAATCAGGGAGCAGGCATCCTTACTTCAAATTTCCCTGCTCTTCTGAGTCACTAATTTGTCCATATATTAATCAGGTCTGGGAAACAAAGGGAAGAGAGAGAATAATTATTTTGCAATAAAAGTTTTATTTTGTGTTTTGCCTGAGTTATTTCCTATCCCTCAGCTTTCTGGCTCTGCGTTGGTCGGAGTTGCAAAGCTGATCCCTTACAAAATATGAGCTAGTCCTAGAAATAGCAAGAATTGTTACAGTAGGTTTGGTGTTTCTTCAAGGTTGTTTTGCACCCCCTAGATTTGCTTAATTTTTCTGAGCAACCAGGAGTGATCATGATAATTTCTTTGTGATAATTCCATCCGTGTATATGGAGTATTTGTGGAAACATGAACTACGATGAGAATCAGTGTTTACTAGGTTAAAAATTGGGTTTTGAATTGGATACTGCTGGGAATATTTCATATACAAGACAACAGGTTCATTGGGATAACAAAGACAGAAGCAGCTGTTTTATCTCTTGAACAGGACTGTGTCTTCAAAGCAGAGAATAGTTGTTTTCTTCCTCTCCCTCTGACAGCAGAGGTTCAGAGTTAGAAGGTCTGTTCTTAGTTATGCAAGGAAATCTGTGACCTCTCATTTTTTGACTTTAACTATGCTCTTTTCTTTGAATTTTTGATTGTCAGACATCTCACATCGAAATCTGTTAATTTTTACCTGACATCATGCTAGAGCTGGTTCTTCATAGAGGAAGTGAGTGTCTGGCTTGCTCTTAGGGAAGAGGGTGAGCAGGAGGGAAAGCTGTGCAGATGCCTGTGACACCCCTGTGTGTTACAGGAGTGGGATTGAAAACAATCTTCTGTTTAAAAACACTACAGGAAGGATGTGAAGTAACACCTAAACAGATGCCTCCACAGGAAGGAACACAAGCAGTGTAGAAATAGAATGTTTTTACACAAGTATTAATTCATTCCAGATGAAGGATCACAGCTAGTCAGGAAAGTTCTTACATTTGAACTGCTAGTAAGGAAATTGGCTCCTTAAGACGCTTCATCACAGTGAGCAGGAGAGCAAGTGGAGAGGCTTGAGAATAACTTGGAGTAGAAAAAGAATGGGGGAGAGAATTTTCCTGTAGTCCATCTACTTCATGATGGCTATTACAAGGGGGCGGATGAGTACATTTTGTGTAGTCAGGTTTCTTTTATTCCTTGCAGTGCATGTTTGGGGTCATTCTGACTGATCAAAGGGGTCTATAAATGATTTTCTAATAGTTCTTTGAGAGTATTTCTTCAGAGAGGAGAAATGTGATTCTGATAGGATTTGTGTCAGATGCAGAAGTTCGAGGTACTGGAATAATGCTTAGTAACTACACTTAATTGTCTGAGTTATTTATTACTTCTTAGTGCTTCTGCTCTGATGAGGGTATATGGAAGGTGGACCTGCTGTCAAATTCTCTCATGCCCTGCAAGGTGCTCAGCATGGATGGGTTGGCTGTTGTCAGCTTTTAATGACAGAGATTTTGCTTCTGATGAAGATACCAGGCTAGGCCTAGTTTGGGCCAAATACCTCACTGACCCAAAATATCCAAACTGTGTATTTGTGGGGACGCCATCCACCATCAGTCTTTTCTGATTAGTGGATCATCAGATTCTCAAGCATGCCTAGAATTTACTTACATGACTGAGGTTCCTTCTGCCTTTGGGATCTCCAGGTGGGTAGCCAGCTATCTCCTCCCATTCACTCTGTTTCCAGATTGTTACCAAATCAAATCAAATGTTAATTAGAAAGGGAAAAGAAGGGACTGGTAGAAAATCTTGACTCTTTTCACTGATCCCCTGGGCTTTCCATCCCATAAAGGAATGTAATTCTTAAAACAAACCTAGCTACCAGTGAAAGCAAAGGGAGAGACATGATGAAAAACTGCCGCCCAAGAGTTTGAAGACCAAGTGTTATGAAGCAGAGTCTTTTTATCCTGGACAAGAAATTAATGGCAAAATTTTTGATGTTTGTTTCTACTTCTGTTGGATGTTGGCTTATGTCAGATGGGATATTTCTTTATGTTCCTTACTTCTCCTTTGTATTTCCAGTTTTTTATTTTGGGATTGATGCAACCCAAAGAAAATCTACGACAAGACAGTTGATCAGATTCCCTGCTGTGATAAGATGATAACACTTCCACACGTGACTTTTTATTTTTTAAAGAAAAAAATGATTCCCACACAGATTAATTCCACTTGATCATTTGGTTACCATTCTCAATTATTTTTGGTGAATAATCTTCATGCAATGGGTTGTTTATGAAGTGTCATTTCATCTCTTTGCTCTTGCCCTTTTTCCTAGGTGGTTACCCACAGAACATTACAAGTAGTTGCCTGAATATTTGTTTGTACTCTGTCTTGTATCTCCATCCTGAGCTACTTCTGCAGCTGAATGCTGTTCAAAAATGGTGCTACTTATCATGCTTAAATGCACATATCCATGATGAAGAGTTTGATCTTTGCACTGTGATAGCTTCTGATCAGGATTTAATTTCTGGTCTGTGAAGTCAAGCAAAATAAAATAAGAATGATGAAAAATGAATAAAACAGTGAAACTGCTTGCCCTGAAGCCTTTGCAAAGGCGAGTCTTTTTCAATTAGTGCCAAAATGTGGAGCCAAAGCTCTGATATAATTGAATAGAAGCAGAGAAACAAAAGTCAACGCCCTCAGGGTCTCCCCTTTCTATACCTAAGTAAAATAAAGAAGCATAACAAAATCTTCCTTACTCTAGGTTTTTTCTTGCCAAGCTGTATTTCTTAAAAATAATAGTAAATAATAAAGACATTTGTTTTAGGAGACAAAATCTGTACATAAGACAGATCCTGAATTGCAGAGTAGCAGGTGGACTACACTCATTACAGCCCATACATGATGGGTTCTGAAGTCCTGTTTTAGCTGAAGGCATCATTCAAGCATCTTTGGCTTTGTGCTTCCAGGTGATAGAGTGGCTTTGCTGGAATTTCGGTTTATATCAGTTTTATTTTCTACCTAAATTAGGACAATAGTATTTTGCATACCTCAAAAGAAGGGCATATGAATAGAATGCATTAGCAGGATGTTTTTGAATATGAGGTCATATTTTGAAGTCATATAAGACTTTGACAGCTCCTTATTTATAAAGCAGATTTCTCGTGAGGAAGCATAGGGCCTGCTCTTTCTCTTCCTTGTGTGAACATCGAGCAGTGGGATGTGGCTCAGCCTGCAAATGTGATCTGTGTTTTGTTGTCCCTCTGAGTGGCTGCACTTTGGTTTGTCTCACCAAGTGGCCCCCTTTCCCCAGAGTGCCACATTCCCCAGAGGAGCTGAGCCACTGCCCAGTGAAAACAGGCTCCCACACCCAGAGGGTTTGCTTTTTAGTGTGTTGGGCTTTGGTTTGGTTTGGGTTTTTTTGCATAATTAAGTGGCTGTTGGCCCTGGTGCTGAAATGTTATTTTTACCGATTTTGATAAAACTGTTACATAGTAAAAAGCCATAATCTCCTGGAAGAGCAGCACTGGAACTTTCTCCAGTCACCAAGTGGAAAATGAATTAACATCAGGGCTTGCAAAGTCTGTGTGAATTGCTGAGAACTTAGTCTTGTTTAATTGATATTAATTTATTTATAAAGTGATAACAAAATTCTCGTGGCTTCTGTTACATCTGCTTTTAATTTTAGAAGCATTTTAGTCAATTTGCTGCATGACAGTATTTGTCAACACCAGGTAACCATGACCTCTAACGTGCCTTACTCTGTTGAGACTGGTTAGCAGGCTAGACTGAGAAATAATATGCAAACTCCTCTCTTATCAGGGGAGATCAGTTCCCAAAGTGACATAGATATTGTTGGTGTAGGTGATACCTTTAACCATGACATCACGTTAAACCCCTGGGCAACGCTCACACCCTTGGGAGTGTATTGCTGCTGAAGGGAACTGCTTGACCTGAAAGTCTGAGACTCTCTATGTTGAATTTCCTTCTGCTCAAGGGAGCAAAGCTGCTGGATTCAATCAAGAATCCCTTATTTTCGCTGGCTTGCAGTCAGGAGCACGGAAGTGACTTATTTTTTCTCCCAGCTTTTTCATTTTATGTTTTTTCCCTATGCTTTTCCTTTCCTTTTTCTTACATTCACTTGACACCTGTCCCTACCTTCGGAGGATGAGATAAGCAAAGAACTCTGTCCCTGTAACGACAAGGAGCAGAGTATGCCTGCACAAAAAGGGCCAGAGCAGGAATCAAGCCTCTCCTGGGCAGGCAGCTGTGGGAGAGCTCCTTTGCTGCAGTTTGCTTTCTGGAGTGCCATCAGTGGGGTTTTGTCACTGTAGTGAGTATAATTGGAAGTAGGTTTCTCTCTCTCTTTTGTTTTTCCTTGTCATTTTTGTGGGTTTTTTTGGAGTCATCATGCTGCAGCAAATTTTGCGTGATATGTATATTGACCCTGAGCTCCTGGCAGAGCTGAACGAAGAGCAAAAGCAGATCTTATTCTACAAGATGAGAGAAGAGCAGCTGAGGCGCTGGAGGGAAAGGGAAGAAAAAGCCCGAATGGAGGAGGCTGTGCTGAGAAAGACAGCAAGGCGCAACCAGAGTAAGATTTGTGACCTCCTTCTGTGCTTCAGAGCTGGGGATGGTGGGCTTGCAGCTGGCTGTGGTGCAGCAGGCACCTGGAAGAGATTGCAAGGATGAGTGCCAGCTGTCCCCACGGGCAAAATGACAGTCTGGGACAGCAAAAGCACCATGTTCCTGCTCCCTGTATCTCCAGGCTGGTCCTTTCTTTTGGGAGTATCTTAGTGATGGAGTAAGGGGAATTGTTTTGAAGTGCCTCTTTCTGTCAGGAGTCACTGCTGCTGTTCTCTCAGTGATAACTGATGCACCATGACAGAATTTCCCCTCTACTCCTAAGGCTTTTTTTTTCACCTGCCATCCCCACCCCTCACTCTAGGTCGGGCAAAAGCCTATGCTGTCACAGTTTCTCAACTTGGCATTAAATATCTCCAGCTGTCTGGAATAGGGGATAATTTTATGAATTTGAGCTTGTTGTGAAGGACTCTTTGTGAATAAGATGTAATATCAGAACAGCCATACCACAGGAGACTAAATTTCTAACTGCATTAGTAAATAGTCTCCAAGAGATTATGTCTAGGGAGCCAACAACCAAAACTAGGAATGAGAAAGCAGAAATGTGTTTGCGTGCAATATGTAGTTAAAATATGGAGCTCCTTCCAGAGGCCGCTCTGAATGCTGAATGTGTGTGTTGACTTAAAAAGCAAATCGGAGAATGATGGAAGCAACATCCAAAAAGAGCTTCTCCAAATGTCTTTTCCAACTGATCGGTCTTGGGTCCGAGTGGTTTCAAATATACAGAAATACTTAATTACTTTCTTTTTTCTCTGAGTGAGTGGCTTTCCAGCTCTTTCCCCATTCATAGGATGAAGCTGTTAGGCTGGTGTAAGATAGAAAATATTTTCATCTTGGGAATGTAACTTCAGTGATTCTTTACTCAACTAGGAAATGTCACAGAGATATGTCAAACACTCATTTCCCTGCCAAAGATCTTATCCTATTTTTAAGTTTATTAAAGCTTGGATATTCAAAATTTCTAATAACTTTTGGTAGCTGATTTTGAGAAAGCTCTTTAATGGTTATGGGACTCCAATCAGCATTTCAAGTGTTGCTTACTTGAATGCACCCACTGTAGAAAACACCCCTGTGCAGAGACATTGTTGAATTCAATTGTCAGACTTGAAATAGCTGGAGCTTCTGAACCTTGCAAAGTGTCCCTTAGATGAAATGCATGAAATGATTGGACTAAGTTGCAATGGTAGCCTTAAAATGAGGGGGGAATGTTCAGAACACCCTACTCAGCCATAATAGGAGTTTAAAATGTCTCCTCACAGGTGGCAAGGTAGATGTCGGAAAACCTCATTCTGTTTAATTTCTATTTTCTTCATGTTAGTGTTCTCACTGTGAGTGGCCCTCTGAGAGGGATGGCACCAGAACAGCTTCTCTGACACAGCACAAAAGCCTTGTTCATTTTGATTGATTTGTAGCTGAGAAAAAATAAAAATGCAGTTCAGCTCCACATACCAAAACAACATCATATCATTGAGATAATCTGTATCATGCTCATTCTTTGAGGGAGACAGATACAGAAAACTCTAACTGTAAAAATATTTATCTGATGAATTGTCACAGTGTTGACACCTACATTTCCATATATAAATTATACATTAAACCTGTTTGGCTTCCTACTACTGGAGACCATTTTCTGGGTAATTAATTTTCTGATTTATAAGGAATAGGAGAAAGGAGACCAGTAGAGTAACCTATAGATTATATTTGCTCTGACAAAGATAGTCACAAATACATACTGAGTTAAATTTCACAATAGCCCATTTCCATTTTACCTTCTTAAATTGCCAATTAAATGCATCACTTAGGTTTGACTTCTGCCCACTATTAGGAAATTTCTACTTTCTTCAGAACTGTACTGAAGAACTATTGGAATCAGATTTGCAAGTCAGACGTCTGCTTCTGCTGGAAATACTCTTTTACTTTCATGAACTGATGTGCACCAGAGTTAGAAAATAGAATTTCTTTCAGGTGTGCTGGTCATTAACTGTACAGGTACTTGTAACTGATTTCTACTGCACATTGTTCTGCAATGTGATGTTAAATGGTCTCTCAATGAAGGTGTTTTTTTGTTTAAAACAGGAAAGGTGAAAAAAGCCAGCCACAAATTATGGATATAAAATAGTAATTACTGTGCAATAGTCTTGCCTATATGACTCAAGGGGTAAGAGTAGATACCAGTAATATTTTCTGACCTTAAAATATTTTTTTTCCTAGAAGACAATTGAGATCATAATTTTTTGGACCTTGAAGTTGCTTAATTTTCAGTTGCCCTTGATATATAAGTGAATTTCCAAATCTTCTCCTGCTACCCAGTGTAGAACACAGAATGGTTTTATTCTTGTTTTAAATTAGTGGCTACCAAGAAATGCAAAGGTACCACAATTAAATGGTTTTTTATTGCCTTGAAAACGGAAGAATTTGAGCTCTTTCATCTGCAGGTTTTGTTTTTGACTCTACTGCATGACACATGTTTTATGTTTGTGCTATTTTCTTAAGGTCAAGAGTTACTCTGGCTTTGTAAATATCTTTGTAGCCTGACAGAATAGAATAGGTGTGAGGCTTCAGTATCTCTTAATGTTGTGCTGAGTTTCTGAAAATTTATAGTTGACAGGAAAACGTGGATGTTGTTTGTGAATGCACCATAGCATTTGTATAAAATAATTTAACTGGAATTGTCTTTATAGCACTGATTTTCAAATCCTTCTGTCTTCCTCAAAGTTTGAATAGCCACATATGAAAACTTTTCTCCACACCTCATTGGGGTGGGATACGGTGAGATTGAACAAAAGTAGTTAACAGCAAGGGACACTTCTCTAAATAAAAGTGCTCTGAAAAGTGCTTTCTGCTTGATCTGGAGTTCTATACCCCAGCTGCTACAATTCCCCATGGATTCAAGAGCTTAGCTAGCGTGGGATATGTGCACCCAGCAGCACAGAAAAAGGCTTGGATTTCTCAAAACAAAGCAGTGACTGTGAGTTCAATTTTGATTTCCTATGGTGACTTGAGGTTGAAGTGTTCTTGTGTTTTAAGTGCGTTGCCCTATGGAAACCACAAGTGCAGAGTTGGGGGCAAAAAGATTGCCATATGCAGGTCAGAAAGGCCTTGTGCTAGAGTTAAAATCCTCAACAGGCTTAGGGAATGCTCATTAACATCATCATTTTTAATTGTTTAGAAACTAACTAACAAAGGCCCCAAATCTGCATCAATTTTTACAGCAGTGCCACTGAGTGCAGGTTGTCTATAAATGCCCTATTCAGTACTATAAAATTTGCTGCTTTGAAAATGATGAGGTCCAAACCAGCAAATAAGGTGATTCAAGTGAGTTGTTCAGAGTGTTCAGCAAGCCAAATAATGTACCTATATGTGTAGTCTTATTCTTAATTCCTAAAGAAAATAATATTAGTCACCTGCAGTATGTGCTAAATTGTGCCTACCTGTGTATTTGCATTGTCTGGTTCCATGTGTCTTGAGAAAAGGTTAAACTTGAAATTAGTATCAGAATGAGTCAGTGTTGAAGAAATTATTTCACTTTGAGGGTGAATGAAATGTGTTCAGATTATTCAATGGTTTTTAATTTCTTTGCCATTTAAAAAACACAGATTGATGTCTAAAGGGAAGCAATGTATAAACATCACTTCATAATGAAGTATTTCCTTTAGAAGACATTGAATAAATTGTTCCCAATTTTTTTGCTATTTGTACCTTGCCTAAAATTATTAGTAGAATTTGGGCATCATGTAGGTCCTCCCAAAATGACAGCATTTAGTGAGCTTATTCAAGGTAAAGAAATCTTTTGTAGCTTTAATTAAATAATGACACCTGGCCGGTGCTGGAATAGCATCACAGGTGTGTTGAATTCTTGGAGGTTCATCTTCAGTTCACTCACAAATTGCTCCCGGGCAGATCTTTCTGGAATATATCTTCATTGTAATAAAAGAGTTTACTTGTTCCTACTGTGCTAAAATCACTGAGAGAAGCCTCCTCAAAATTTCAAGATCCCTTTGAGATTTTCTGTGAGTTGACTGACGGGCAGCTTTGCAATTTGCAAAGAAACATATTTATGTGGCTAGGCAGGAGCCCTTTAGCCGCTATAGCTGAGCTGGGAGTAAGCAAAGGACCCTGCCAATTTGGATTTTGACACTGATGCAGTATCCAGAACTGTCAGCATTCCCAAAATGAGATCTCAAAAACTATGGAGCATTAGGTAGCTGAAGGACATTCACGTGGGAGGGGAGACAATACTGGTCTGCTGCTGTTAATTCTGACATTTATTCATTGTGAACTGCAGCTCGTGGTGCTCAGATGGGAGCTATTTGTAAACACTCTTATTTACCTGTCCTTAACAAAAGTAGCTGGGAGAAAATAGGGTTGGCTTATCACAGCATGGCTAGAAAATAATTTATTTATCTAAATGACATTTGTCATTAGAAAGTCATTAGAGAATAGATGATGCTATTTGGAATCAAGTATTTCAAATATCCCAAGTGGATGGTTGGAGAATACGTCAGTGTCAGAGGAAAGCCAGTGAGTGGGCATGTGTTTCAGTGGGTGTACATGTAGTGACATTTTTTTCTGACTTTGAACTTGGAAATATATTCCTCATTTATGCTCAGGCCTCTACAGACCCTGGTAATGCTTAGCTAAGATTTTCTCTCCTATGGGGATGAACTCCTGTCAGTATTCAGCGTCTCTTTGTATCACTGGATATGGGTCTAACTAGAGACATCAAACTTCAGTATTTCTGAAATTTCTGGCCTGATGTGGTCTTGAATTCTGTAGAGTCCTGTCCTTTGTTTTCAATTCAGATATGGATGGAAAAGTAACAAGAGACCACGAGGAAGAACATTAAAACAAGTTTTGTTAGGGGCCTGAGCCGCTTAATTTGAAGTCATTGGATAACTTTTTAAATGTAACACTCAGCTTGAGATGCGCTGCAGCTTTGTTAGCACTCTGCACCTTGGGCCAGAGCTGAGCTGTTCAGGGCCCATGCCAGGTGTGTCTGAGTGCTGAGGTAGGGTTAGACAGCAGCTTCTAAACTCAATTCTCTGAACCTGGGGCTAACAAGAGACCTCCAACTGCTGTATGACCTAGATATGTACCAGATGGAACAAATCCAGAGGGATTTCTCTCAGCTCCTACAATCAGCCATTAGTCTGTGCTTTTTGGTTTCATATCTTGGCCTGCAGCTGATTTCTCTGTTTTGCAGAAAAGTGACAGCAGAATATTGCTGCCTGCCTGGGGTCTTCTCGTGCACACGTGCACTCCTCAGGGCTCCTGTTCCCTGAGACGCCTGGCATGAGCCACCCTCTGCGAGGGGCTGCTGGGTTAGTAGAGCCCCTGGCATGGAGGTCATTCCTGTGCTTCTCTGCAGCGTGGTGTTCCTCTGCCTGCCTGGACACAGCAGTGTCAGACTTTCTCCCACACACAGTGCCCTAGTAATGATACGAGGTTGTGACTGTCTGCAAACTCATGAATACTTGATATGGAAAGAGGGCAGAGCTGTGGCCAAGGGGAGAATGGGACTTGCCCAAGCTGATTCAATATTTTCTTGCTGATTTTGCCATTTTTTAACATAAATAAAACATTCAAGGACAAATGAACCAGGCTTTGAGAACAGGATTTGGAAGGTACAGGAAAACTCTGTGTGTTCAAGTCAGCAGTGGATTTAGACAGACACTGATGGCGGTTCAATAACCTTTGAGTCCACTTGTTTGCTGTGGTGCTACAAAACCTCACTGTGGGGTTCAGTTCTCCCTGCTTCTGTGGTCCTGTGTGCCTGACAAAAGGAGCCAGTGCAAACCTGCCACGCTGCATTAAGTAGGAGAGCCTGGTGCAGAAAATGATCCGTAGTTCTCTGTTCGTTCTGTGACACAGAACCTTTATCCTCCTGCTTTGACTTTCTCCTGAAGCAGCCATGCAGACTTGGTTTTATTTTATTCTCAGAGGGAAAACCTGGAAGCTTTGTGATAGGTCTGTGTTAGAAACCAAGCCCTGTATTTGGCTTCTACACTTTACAAGATTCAGTTTGGATGAGGAATCAGAAAATATGGTGCTATGTTCTTAACTTTTTTAATGAAGAAAAAAAATCTCAAATGAGCAATACTGATGGGAATGATTTTAAAACCTTCAGAGTTCCTTTGATGTTTGCCTATATTTTGATGCTGTTTACAGTGAAAGGGTAAGCCATTAAAATGGACAGACAAGAGGCTGCCTCTAGATTGTACAAGGAGTTAGAACATGTCTTTAAGAAAGAGTTTTTAATGTTATCTCCTGGTTAAAATACCAATTACAAAATTGTTACATGTAACACTGTGCCTTGGCCAGGGAGCCACAAAATTATTTGGAACAGACTGGATGGCCACCGTATAAATGATACTTTATTTCTGTGTTTCTTTTTTGTTCTTCTCTTTGGTTTACAACATGCAAACCTATATGTGAATGTTGCGTATTTACACACCATATCCTCATGCAAACCCACTTACCTCTGAGCGTTGTGTACAGTTATCCCTGCTACATTTGTTAATTACCAGGGTCTTATTTGAGTAACTGTTTCCTCCCTTAATATTTGCTCTCTTCAGTCACTCTTCCTTTATTTGATCCTGCAGGGGTTTATTGCGGCATAATTATTTCCATGGTAACAGGCTGTAATTCCATAAACAGAAGATTGAGTTTGTTATATGATCAGGAAGCAGCTGGAGAGCCATAAAAGGCTGATTTTTCAGCAATGCCGAAATCCTGCAACCCTTATTGATATATTAATGTAATCAGCTGAATTTCTTTCTCCCTTTGCAAATCCTCCCCTAAACAGAAAGGCACATAACACAGTGTTGAAATTAGAAGGTGTGTAAATGAAATGTTAGGGGCAGAATTTCTCCCCATTCTTCTTAAGAATTGAAATGAGGGGGTTTTTTGAATGTATTTTGGGAAGAGAGAGATTCTATGCTCCCATGACTATTAGCAGGGGCAGAGCACAAATTAATTGTAGATCTTCAGTTTATTGTGGGATGATGTTATTTTCATTACTTTCCTCATTACCATCTAGTTATTCTCTGTATATTTTAATGGATTTACAGCAGTTAATGTTTGGAGAAGTGCATTCTGTCCTTTGAATAGTCTCTCAAAAATATTCACAGTAATTTCCTAGGTTTTCTCCTTAGAAAGAAGTGAAATTATGTGTGCCTATTTGTGTGTTTGTATAAAAAAAGGATAATTCAATACTTATATTGGCTAAGCTCAAGGAATTGAGAACAGCCTAAAGCTCCCATCCTCATTTTCATCCTAATCAATGTGCTTCTAACACATGTCCTCTAGCTAATGAAACTCTGAATGGAACCTCATCTACCCTGCAGAATAACAAAATTCAAGCCTCTACTTTAAAGAAGCCATAAAAATAAATTGCTTGGAAAGCCAAGAAATCTCAAGTAAAGGACATTGTCCTTAGACCAGAGTGTACCAGATATCTGAACTGCAGAAGAACAAAACCCCACAACCCTACAAACACAGCAAACTCCACAAGCTATGGTTTAGCTCTCCACGGCCAGAGCAGTTTAGACTGACCAGCTTCTAATGCACAGGCAGCCTAATTCAAATGCATGATAAATTTCAGGGGTTGTTTTATAGCCCAGGGAGAAAAAAAAATAGCCATGTTTTCTGTAGAGAGTCAAAAGATACTTGTATGACTACAAAGCTTCCCAGCGGGTGAGGAAGGACACCCAATTGCTACTGCAGAGATCTGTAGCTTCCAAGCAGGAGAATTATGGTGAGAAGCCCAACCTCAGAGAAACAAGGCTGTTCATGGAAATAGAAGATTCTTTAGTGAAAAATTCAGCAGACTTTGAATGCTGTCCCCTGTTTCTGAGATTATAAATCAGTAATCACATAATTTTCTGAATTTACAGCCTGTGGCATCCCCTACCATAGAAAGGCAGTAGGGGGCTTGGTGCTCTCTGTCATTTTGCTGGACTAAGCAGGCAGTCTGTGGCTGGGTGATGGCACAGCTGGGAATCCTGACACCAAATCAGGCTTTGAGAGCTCCTTGAAATAGTTCCCTTGTAAACTGGGGATGGATCACAAGTGGGGATTGCTGGGGTTTCTGTAACTGTTAAAGCAGTGGTGAACAAGTGTGGAGAAAGGAGGCTGACTCCACTCCAGAAGTATTTTATTTGCTCTAATTGCCATTATTTCTAAAGCACTTTTATTTGAAGATGTAAAAATGGAGCCTGAGAACCCATGAAACTCCTACACCCAGTGACTGGCTCAGCTCCTCTGTTCTGGTTACCAGAGGCAGCGTGAGGCCCAGGTCTCCCTGGCACATCTCTGTTTGTTCCAAGCCTTAGGCACAACGTGGAGCTCTGAGCTGGTAGGATTGGAACCCAGTGCAGCCTGAGCTCTGCATGCAGCTGGGATTCCCCCTGCCATCCCCATCGAGTGTGGCCCTCTCTGTGCCCAGGTAGGCAGGCAGTGCCAGTGCTCCCTGGCAGCACCCAGCCCTGGCAGTGACGATGTGACAATGCCCTGCTGGCCCTGGGGCAGCGCCAAGGCCAGAGCAGCCTGTGGTGCCCCATGGCTCAGCCCGGGATAGAACTCCTGCACTCTGTGTGTGAGATCGGGAGCGCTGCTGGCAGAGCCTCGTCATTCCTGTAGGTGAGAGCCTGAGTTTCCTATTGCTCTCCAGGGCATTGTTTTACACTTTCACTGCTGTTATAGAATTGACTGTGCAAATAGCAGACAGATAGAGAACATTATTTGGTCTTATTTTTGATTGTTTATGTATACAAACTTGAGTTGCTGTTGGTTTTGGCTTTAGGTCTCCAAGGAAGTTTTTGCTATGCTCCCTTTGTGCTGCAAATTTGAGAGACCTGATTTTGCATTTTCTGACCTGGCATCTGTGTGGCGTAAGGAACGATATCCAGAAGCCAGCTTACTGGCCTCAGAGCAGTATAGGTGTAGGTTTAGAGGAACTCCATGTGAGATACTAATTCATGGCTGAGCTTCAGGTAAAAAGAACTTCAAGAGTTTGTCGTCTTCTTCCAGTGCTACAGAGTTGTTTTAGGTGAAAAACGGTGGAATATTAAAGCTGATAAATCACTGATCTGAAGAGTAGGGATGGAGAAGACCTGGTAAATTATTCAGTAAGTTTTCCTAATAAAGAAGTGCTTGTTTCTAAGATACTTCCATTTCTACTCTCCAATCCAGACTAATTTTGATGTCCACTGCTTCCTAATGGTAATTTTTTGCAGCCTGCCACAGTCTTTCCAGGAAGAGAAAAGTACTTTTGTGGTCGAGGCACAAGACTGGGGCTCAAGAGATGTAATTTTTGTTTCCTGACTCTGCATTAGGCTTTGTGACTGTGCTCAGAAGCCTGCTGCTGAACAGGAAACATGAGATTCTCTTGCCTCCTTCTCACCTACATTTCAAATTTGTTTAGTCAGGACCTGCTGCCTTTTTTTTTTTT
>VYXC01001355.1:932575-1037272 GCA_013397175.1 Platysteira castanea
TTTTTTCATTTCTGATTCATTTGGAAATAAAATGCATTAACAAAGCATCTTATTTTGCAGAAAGAAATTAATACTTGAGAGGCATTTTAAAGCAGGAATTATTTTGTTGTAATCAGCCCTCAGTAGTGGTAATTCTCTGCTTGAAAAGCAGACAACACTAGTTTCCTACAAGTATCAGGGAAAATAATTTTCAGTACTTTCATCTTTGATCTTGCCATAGGTTCTGCAGTTTAAAAGTGCAAGACCAATATCATTAGCCTAGAAGAGGTGACCCTCTCACTGTGGATGTGATTCTGCAGGCTGCAAAGGCTTTTTATGTGGCAAAATTCTGTTTTCACAGTGCCAGATTTTCACCCTGAGGTGCTTTTTTTTTTCTGCACACTCATTTTTGATGTTATTTTGTGCTAAGAAACTACTGAGTTGTATGATCAGTTTGTACAGCAAAGCCCAGCTTTATGGGAGCTTAGATTTAAGGGAAGGTTTGTGTGGGAGTAATTTCTTGAAGTAAAATTGGTGCTTGGGTGTGAAAAGGTCTTCTTTTCTGGAGAAAAACCTGAATTATTGCATATATGCAAGTTGAATTGTTTTAAAATTATATATGTGGAGGTCTAGCTGTTTAATGCTGAAGGTTAAAATTGCCAGATTGTTTAATACTGCTGTGATTTTTTAGCTTGAACTGTATTTGAACATGAACTTTATGCATATACAGTAGAGTTCTGTACTGTGGGTAGTGCTGAAACAAAAATATGTTATACTGATGGTTTCAAAGGAGTTTATACATCTACTGGCCAGAACTTTATAAAAAAGTTCCATTGTTTCAAAAGAAGGAGAACAATTTCTCAAGACGCTTCTACACATCAGCTACTTCTTTTATGGGGCTGGGTGGCAATGGGTAAGTTGTGCCTCTGAGAAACACATTAATAAACCTTTGGCACAGAAAATCTTGAGAGAGGCAAAGATAAAATTTGTCTGCTTGCCTGAAAAGTTTTGGTTTTTTTTTTTTTTTCCCTGGCTCCATCTGATAAGCTCATAAATGAACAGAAGTAATGAAGTCTCAGAACAGGAGTAGTATTTTTTATCTACCAGTTGTGGTACAGATCAATTAATACAAGCTGTGTTGTTTACAATGTTTTCTTTAAAGTACAAAATAAAGGAGAGCAACTAGGATATTCAGATTCCTCACAGGAAAGAGGACATGGAATGCTTTTAAAACAAAAGCTGCCATTGCTTATATGGGATCAGTACTCCTGGGAAATTATTCTGTACTTTTCAAGATACTTTACCATGAAATGCAGTGGGTGCAAACCTTGCAGGCAAATACTGATATGGCCAGTCAGGTCTCAGCAGATGGTATTCTAATGCTGTATCCAAAAAATACAACATAGATGTTGTGTTGACAGGAACACAGAAATGTACAGAATAAGAACCACAATGAAACACATTCACATTTATAACCTGAGACATAATCTGGTAGACTGTGAAAGAGCAAATGCTTTTGAGA
The DNA here is from genome assembly GCA_013397175.1 of Platysteira castanea. Lineage (NCBI taxonomy): Eukaryota > Metazoa > Chordata > Aves > Passeriformes > Platysteira > Platysteira castanea. Next base: position 934,077 of record VYXC01001355.1, read on the forward strand.
GTTATTGAAGGAAAACACTATTAGCTTAAATTTCCACCCCTCTTTGAAGTTAGTACCGTTAGGCCAACGCTGGGGATTCGTATAAATTACATTTTCAAATTTGATATAGAATATTAGCTTTCATGGCGAGATTCGATCCGTTCATTGCCTTCAGTCTGGATTGTCAACACTTGTGAGTGTGGGCTGGCACTGACACTGCCTGCTGTCAACAGCCCCACTCCACTGCCTCCTGCAGTTTTCTCCCTTCAGCCTGGGATGTCAGAAACACTTCATTGATTGTGCGTTGGGAAACTTAATCTGGTTAAATGGATATGTCCTCGCACAGAACGAGTGGTAGCTGAAGGTGAGAGTAGCTCAGCTGATGATAGTAGAGAGAGATGGAGGAAAAGTGGAAGCAAAGCCTGCCTGCTCATATAGGGCTAGAATTTATTTTAACTCTTACAGGAACACTTTAGAAAATGGTGCCCCATCTTTGTCTTTATGTTTTCAAATGAGACGAGATTCCCTTTAGAAGCTATGCTGTGATGCACAATTTTCTCATATCAATATTTGGGTGAGAGGATGAAATCTAGGGAATGTAATATACAGGTAATGATAAAAACTGCTGACCCTTTATGGGCTTGCAGTCTGGATTCTTTAAAATAAATCCATTGTCCATCTTGGCAGTGGTCTTGGTGGCAGAGTCTCCTTTTGTGAAGAACAGTTTCAAAAAATTTGCATGAAATAAAACATAAAAGTGGACACATAAGAGGTGTTTCTATGAATTCCTTATTATGAACCTCTAAAATTTTTATAGTATTTGGGTGTTCTATGTATAAAAGCAGAAGGAAAAGACCAAACCACACTAAGCCAGGTAGGGTAAATAACTATTAAAATGTATTCAGGGAGGATCTAATTTAGTGCCCTTTGTAGTCCTATAGTTGGTTCTTGTACTTGATGGTTCACCAAATGAAGTCCGTTTTGTAAAGAGCTCTCAGGCTTTTTTTAGTATTCTTAAAATCACTCTGTCAACACAGTAAATGTAGATTTTTGTGTAGTTTTTGTCATGAAAACTGAACCAGAAATTTAATCCCTTTCAATTGCCTGCGTGAGCAGAATAGGCTTGGCTGCACTGAGTGGTGTGCTCCGAGTATCCAGGCTCCCTGAAACGCCTGCTTCATGCAGTAGGGGCAGAAAATTGCTGGGTTCTTTGAAGGTGTTCCCATGAAGTCTCTGAACATGCTCAACATTCAACATCCTCTGTGCACAAAGCATTGCCAGTCACATAATATCACTGGTTATTGGTTTGGCCACATCTCTTTTTCCATGCTTTTCATTCATCCCTTGCTGTGTGAAGCAAGAAAATATAACAATTAAAAAGGGATTATAATACTGGAATTCTGGGAAGTGCATGCCTGAATTAATAATTTTTATTTTTGTGGGAGAATGAGTCTTTAAAGATGCTGTGACCCACAGCACACAAACCCCTTTATTTTTTTGCCCCAGCATTTGACCAGATTTGGTCAAATCTGAAGATTTCGTTGAATCTCGGAGCAATGTTTTATTCCGAATTGTAAACTGCAAGCTTAATGTTTTCTAAATTGCAGATTTCCCATCTTTTAATCTGTGTTTAGGTAGGATTTGAGGCAGTGTTTATATCTTGGCTTGTTCTTGGTGGCTGTTGCAGGTAATGGCAAACGCGTGCAGTGGCTGCGGGGGAAGGACGGTGAGGTCTGGGTCTGGGTGATGGGAGAAGCCCCGGGTGACAAACCCTACGAGCAGATCTCAGAGGAGCTCATAGCAGAGCGGGCCAGGCAGCAGGCACAGAAGGAGGCAGAAGAACTATGGTGAGGATTTAAGAATCTGAATTCAGGGTCCACTTGGCATAATGGGAGACATGACCTTGTAGAAAGGTGGCAGGTAATGGTGGGTAAAACTGGTAAGTATGTTTTGTCAATGTTTGCTTTCACTTGTTTTGTTAGCTTTTCAGCATGTTAAAAATGTAATTCTGTGTTTATGGAGTACTGAAAACTAAAAACCCTCGTTCACAAAAAAAGTGGAGCCAACTTTTTTCTCCTCTGGGAATTTAGCTAAAACGTTGACTAGCCTGTAAATAAAGAAAAATGAAGCAGTCTGGTTTTGAGATGATTAAATTAAATATATTTGTTATATCACAGCTCTGAGCCCACAGTGAGGATTTGGTACATAAAATCCTTTTTGAAATTGGTTTTATTTGCATTTCGCTTGTATTAATTCTTATTTCAGCAGTTCAAAAACTGATTATACAAACTGCCATGCTGGTGTATCTAGCAGAGCCATTTCCAGGTTTGGGGGAGTATCAAAAGTGTTTTAATGCTTGATATTGTTAGGAATTAGGCCACCTGCCTCACACACTTGCCTTTGTAGTGCAGCACTGAAAAGTCACTCTTTAAATATCAGGTTATTCTATATTATCGTTTTTCATATGAGATTCTTCTTGCTTCAAGTGATTGCATACTTAAGCAGGGATTAAAACTTTCGACTTGTGCTCTGAATTCTTTTTACATTGTCAGTACTAATAAACAATCTAGCATAAGAATTTGGGAGACATTTATACTGGTATTTGATAGATTTTAAATTCCCAATCATACTTTGCTAGACTGATAGAAAAATATAAAGTATGACTTAAAGACATCCAAGAAGTACTTGTCTAACTTAGAAGGTGCTTTCTAATTAGTAATTTATCAAAAATTGCAAATTTTCTGCTTTCTGGGGAGTTTCTTCAAATCTGATTTGTGGTAGGTCTCTTGTTAAGTGCCTTTCAAGTCTTTGCTTACATCCTTCCATGGAGTCTTATGCTAATTATTTGTTGCAACCAGTACTCACTGTATTGATCCTCAACTTAAGAAAATTAGTGCATTAAATTTTTATTTTCACATTCTTTTCTGAAGGAGACAAAAGGAAGCTGAAATAACAAAGAAATTCCGTGATGCTATGGCTCAAGAAAAAGCCAGAATAGTGGCAGAAAAATGGAAAATAGAAATGGAGGATCGGAAAGCAGCCAAACTGGAGGAAGAAAAAATTCAGGAGGAACTGAAGGTTTGCATAGAGCAATTTAGGTTTTTTTAGTAGTGTTTTCATATAGATTCACAATTCTTCTCACCTTCAGTGCATGTTTATTAATAAGCCTTGAAATCCAGAGTTGTCATTTTTCATTCTGGAATATACAGATAGCTACATGGTGTTCACCAGAACAGCTGGGTGAGGGATGAGAAAAATTACAGGTCTCATTCAGAAGTGCCAGAACAATCAAACTGGTTATTCAGCTCACACATTATCAGAATTGTTCAGTCAGCTGTGCTGGGTGAATCATACTGGGGAAAAAAATGTACAATTGGGAAAGATCTCATTTTAAGTTAGTTTGCTTGAATGTATTCTATGTATTTTGGAAGAGTTTGTTCACATAATGAACCTCAAAACTGTGTCACTACTTCCTTCAAAATAATGGGGGGTGGATCCTTCCCCTACTCAACATACGGGAAGAGTCCAGTTGGCTTTGCTGGGAGAAGTTCATTTGCCTGATTTTTATTAACTCCAAAATGAACTTTCTATGAGCTCAGCTACAATATTTTAATGTTTGAAATAATTTTTTTTTTCACATTTTCTTGTTGAAAATAGCCATTTAAAAACTAAATAGGAAAAACCTCTGTCCACCCTTTTCATATTACTTGATAGAAATGAGAAGGTAAAATATGAAGGGTTCAGTGTGCAGAGAAGTCCTGACAGTCCTCTGAGCCTGGGATGTGCATGCTGGGCCTGCACAGGATTGGTGAGGCCGAGTTTCCATGGAGAAAGCCTGTAGAAAATACGACTCTGAGGATCCAGTAACTTCCATCTACAGGCCTCTGCCCCGCTGGCTGTGTCTCTTTTCCCTTTCCTGGTACAGTGATTTAAGGTGTGGAGAGCGGGGATAGGCTTTTCCCCTTGTCCCTTTGTGACAGGAGGAGCGCTGACACCTCGGTGCTGAGTTCCTGTGGTTTGCACTCAGCAAATTGTCACTGCAGTCTGGGCCTGGGCCTGAGGTGCTTGTGGAGCACGAAGGCCCCACAGGAGCAGGGCGGTTCCTGCAGAGGAGGCTGCACAGGGTTGCTGATTTACCTGTGCGCAATTAATTTGAATTCACAGGAGAGAATGGGGCCTTTGAAATTCGATGTCAATGAGTAATGAAAGTATACCTTTCAAGTGCTTTATTAATGTATGAATAATGAGCAGAGCAACTAATTAAACACTCTTTCTCTGCTCTCTGGAAAGCAAGGCCCTCTTGAACAAAGGCCGGTACAGTGTTCACTTGTATCTCTGCGGCTGATTTACAGGGCGCTCGGTGGGGTAAATGTCCCCAAGGTCACTGTCACTGTTCTGTTTCAACGAGACTTTTTCAAAGGATGAGAAACTTCTGAGATTTCAGTGGCCAGTATTCATAGTTTCCTACTAAGGAAAACTAGTTGTTCAGTTGTTGATACAACTAAAAGGAATGGCACCAAATTCTGCTCATTTTCATACTGATGGAAAGGTAATGTCACAGTGACCTGTGTTTCCACTGTTTCCCAGGACATGAGCAGGTTTCCTCCATCCAGCTGTGTGCCTGGTAGGAGCAAGGAGCACTGCTGTAAGTGGGATGAGACTATGGTTCAGTTTCTACTTTGAATTTCAAATATTTGACTTTGGCCAGAATTTGTCTCTGTTCATAAAGTTGCCAACATGTTTATTCTGTCAAGGAAACAGAAACCCTTTCTTTCCCAATCAAGCATTTCAAGAGAGTATTTGCAAAAGTTTGAATAAATGGACCAAAAATTTTGAAACAAAACCCGGCAGAAAGGAACTCTTTGGCTTAAAGAATTGGTTTGGAAACAAGATATGATGCAGTAATTTTTTTTTTTAAATGCCTTTTTTTGAGTGTACTCCCAGTGTTTCCTGTATTAATCCAACAACAGAGTCTAATTCCACTTTCAGCATTGGCTCTTCAATGAGGTCTATAATTTGAGATCTGTTAGGAGAGACTTGGACTGACATAGGGTACCACCAGCAGAGATCCAAATGCAGGATTGATTCCTGGTGCTTTGACACCACCCCTTTGTTACTCAGAAAAGCAGCTTATCTGTTACTTGCTCTGGAAAGATCAGGTCTTGTACATTGTGCTGTAGGACTACTTCAAAACAGTGAAGGCATTTCAGAGGCAGGTGAATCTCACAGGCTAATATGGGGGAGTTGGTAACTTTGCTGTCCACTGGCTTATTTAAGCTCATTTGGCTTTCCTTCTCCTTCCAATTTTGCTCTTTATAATGACTCTGTGCAGTGGAAGAGGTACATGAAATATTTACAAGCTGAATGAGTGGATAAGTACCTAGACAGGAAAAGAAAGTTGTGTTTCTGACATCCACATCCAACTAAGAAAAGTGAATAGAACTAAGGTTTTGGGGAAAGATGAATGAATCTACTAATGTATGACTGAAGTAATTGAAAGAACAAAGAAAAGGGTGTGGAATTTCATGCAGATCAATAGGCAAGCCCACATTAACAGCTTTAAAATATTTAATGCACTGGTAATCATCCTTCTGTGATGATGATCAGACCATGTTTGAAGAGTTTTCCAGATTGACCTATGGAAAATTCAGTCTCTGCTGATGCTTCATCCTCTTGAAGCAGTTTGACTTGGGAAATTGAAACTCTCTCCTTTTTGCTGACATATTTAATTCCTAACCATATTGTGTCACAAACACTCCTTTTTAAGGTACTTTTATTCCTCTTGACCCATCATGGGATGTTAGGGCTGTCTGCACTAGATAAATGATATCTCACATATCAAAGTGAGTGATGATCTGTATTTTCTTTTCCAACACTATTAGAAAAGTATTGCTTTCCTTGGTGTTTCTTAAGCAGAAATGCCTTTAATTTATGATGCTGGAATATAAATGTTGACTACTCTATTTTTGCAGTTTAAGGACAGCTATTCTTTTATGCACCCATTGCAAAGGACAAATAAGAGAGCCAATTACTATCATTAATCTTTTTGCTAATTCACAAAGGGGATGAGATCATAGGCATAATTTTCTACGGCTATCGGTAACTGTCATTAAGAGCCTGAACAATGTGCAGAGCTAAGGCAAATTAAAGATGTGAGTGTCATCCAGCCAGGAGTGGGTATCCTTCAGCTACGTTTAGAAATAAAAGAGATATTCTCTCAGTTCACTCTTCATGTGGTCTACACAAAGCAAGAGAATATTAATAGTAAAGTACTGTCCTTATGACAACATCAGATACCTGCCAAATTTAATAATATAAGCACAGTTGACGGCAGAGCTAGATTGCTTCTTAAAAATTCCCTGGGAGATGAAATGTGTCTCATCAAAGAAGACAGCTTGAGAATCAACCTTCAGAGAACAGAACAATTAGTGCTTCAGTTCAGGAAATATCTAATTAACCTTATGCTCAATAGAAAGAATACACTTTCTATTGAGCTTGGATGAGCTTTCAACACGTGTCTGAATGCTTTACTGTGCCCCCAAGTGCTGTGGACCTGATTCTTCAGAAAATTGCTGCCAGATGTAGAGTTTAGGAATACAGTGAAATGTTACCATTGCCATTTGGAGTACTGTGGGCTTCTTATGATAGAGCAGTGAGCATTCTGTCTTGCTCTGAAAAAAATTCTTGTCTCCAAGTAAACGTCAAGGACTTGAGTGGGACTGTTATCTCTAAGTGCAAATAAGCTGTAAGTTCAGCTCTGTGCTTTGCTGTGCCAAGAAAACATTGAACTCTCTCCCAAAGACAGCATATTTAGAATCTAGGAATATGACAGCAGCTTCTTGCTGGGGTTTGGCACCCAATTCATTCTGAAAATGCCTTAGCTGGGTTATTTCAATGGCAATTACAATAATTCAGTAATACTTCATTTTGTTTTCTTTTGTGTGGCCACAGTTCAGTAATTTTTTTTCCTATGCAGTTGTCTCTTGAACAATGTTGGAAATGAGGCAGCTGTTAGTCTTGGTTGGGAACTGGGTCTTCAGGTTTTCTCTCTCCTACTTGTGAGTAACTGTGATATTAATTTTAAAGAAAAATATCTTCCTCGGTGACATCAATAATGATTGTGGTGCTGAAGCCACTGTCTTTATTCTGGATTGCTGGAAAAAACTAGCGAAGTTCAGGTGTTTTCTGTGGGTAAATGGGAAAATCTGAGCCATGAATGAGGGTAGCTTACATGTTAGGAATTCAAGCTATGAAGAATCTCTAAGATCCAGAGACAAACTTTTAAGTAGACGGTCACTGGCTCTATGGCAAATTACTCGAGCAGAGCCTGTCCCAGCATGTGCAGTAAATGTCAGATCTCTCCCAACCAGGAGCGGTTCTCAGCTTTGTTTTCCAGCTCATGGAAAACAGGATCTTTATGAATTGGAGTGTGTTATTACCTGCTTCTATGTGTGAATAGCATGTCCTGGGACACATCCATGGCTGAAACAGCAGCTTCTGCATAAAGCATGGCTGAAATCTTGTGGCTCCTGCATAAGGCATGAGTGCGTTTTGTACATTTGTCTCTGTGCAAATACATGCACAGTGAAGTGATGCAAAGCCTGTGTTCCTTTTGAGACACTGGTAGTAGAGAAGAAAATTTTGCCTCTGCAAACGCTTTCTTTTCTGATGCAAGCGAGAGAATTTTCTCAGAAGAAGGCTGGAAAGGAGTTGGACATATTTCTGCCATTACTTGGAGCTCTGTTGGCACCTGTCAGGTGGGTTTGCAGAGAAGCCTGATCCCTGAACTCGGCTGGCTGTGTCAGCCTTGCTGAGAGCAGCCTGTCCTGCAGCCGGGGCCCCTGGGGTTTCCAGATTTCCTTCTCCAGAGCAGGGAGTCCCTAAGGGCTCTCAGCTGTGTGTTAGGTGCCCGGAATGGCTTCCCTGGCCCAGGTGGTTGCTGAGTGGGCTCAGGAGGATCGCTGCAGCTGCAGTGCAGCCAGCTGGCTGCAGCTTTCAGGGCTGCCAAAGATACTTCCTGCCAGCCTGAAACACTGAGAGAATCCCAGGCATTATTTGCTTCAGAAAGGGCTGTTGTAACAAGTACATCTTGTGGGTTTTGCCCTGAGCAGGATGGTGATCATTCAGCTGCCCTGCGTCCTGTAAGACTCCCCAGAAATACCCCAAGAGCTGTGGCAACCAGAGGCCCAGTTTTCCTCTGTAAAAGAATCCACTGCTCTATTTGCCTTTTCCTCAGCGTATTTTAAAAATATTTCTGCAGCAAAAACTAAATGCTGACCTAATCTCCTTTCATCTGCCTTGGACTGAAACATTAGAACTTAACCATGGCTAATATTAAATATTATTTAGAGCTGCCCATAGTAAAGCTGTCAAACATGGTGAGACACCCACAGACAGAAACAAGTTTGTGGTAAATTCTCAACTGCCGGAGGATAGATATGATCATTTAGCATGTTCAAGTTTTCTAGTGGAGTTAAGGCTGGAGAGGATTACTGCTGCCTGTTGAATTGCCAGTGTGATGTTTTCTGGCAGCTTGGTATTTCTCAACAATTTGCAACTCTGTACTGAATTGTCACCTTCCTAATTATTCTGGAAGAGCTGAAAGGGACAGGCACAGAGTACAATCTCTCTCAACTATCAGGCGAAGGTGGTGTTTGTAGGTATTACAGCTCTTCACTGCCAGCTCTGATGGGCAGGATCGGGTTCATGGGGAAAAGCAAACAAACTGCTTGCAGTATTCTTCTAGTGGAGTAGATGTGAAAGTTCAATAGTTGTTCATTTTAAATAAAAACACACACTGTTTAGTAATACCTGACGAAAGGATGAGTGTTCTTTCCTGTGTCATACTAGCAAGGATTATTTCTTCTCACACACACCTTTAAGGAGTTGAGCAATACACCTGCACACAGATCCATGCACTAATTTAATACATGGAAGTTAAAACTTCTCTTTCTGTAAAAAGAAAAATTATGTGAAAAAGTTTTGATGAATTCAGAATCAAGTGCCAGTGTTAAATTTTTGTTGTTGTCTCTTCTTTGTCTTAAATCTCCTTCTCAATTAAAAAGGTAGGATTTTCTTAGTTGGCATTTTTGCCTTCCATTAAGAACCCAAACTCTGCTTCAATTCTGGTTTTTGCTGTGTGTGTGTGTAGGGGGGGCTTTTTATTTGTTTTTTGCTAGAAATGCTTCAAAAACAGCTACATTAAAAAACAAACCCAAACTTACAACAAAACTCTTGTGTGTTTCAGACAAACTGCTGTGAGATTGATTTTTTCCCCCCTCCTCTATTTTAAGTTTACCTTGTGGTTTAAGATCTTGAACAGAAAACATTCTGATAAGCCAGGATTGCTTCTGTGTCTGTCCATCTTCCCGAAAGATAGCCTAGATGTATTGAATTTTTTTTAGGTAGTGAAGGTAAGTGAATAAATATCCTCCTCATAAGAATAAAGAACAGCTGCTCTCATATTTTTTTCAGGAAGAGAACAGAGCCATTTACTAGCAGCTAAAATGTTCAATCCCTATTTCTATAGAGATATTAAAAAAGATTTTTTTTTTCCTGAGGAAGCTGCTGCTCTCTGAAATTAGTATTGTCTAAAAGCATTGACTTTTCAAAAATAATGAACTGTCCACTCAGCTCATGTTTTTAGGAGCCAGGAAATAACAATGGGAGGATGATAGTAGAAATAATCCAAGAAATTAGCATTAGAATTGACTGAAGAACAATACTAGGCTTTTCTTTCTCAGAAATAATAAGAGCAGCCTAATTTATTGTTCATAGAATCTTAGAATATTAAGGGTTGGCCTCTTAACTTTCACTCTAGAAATTTCATAGGATTAACATTTTGCAACAATCTGCTTTGAGTTTCCCTTACTTATAGTTTAGGTCACGTAAGTAGGATAGTAGTTCAGGGTGATTTTACTCAGTGATATATAACAAAAATCTTACCTGTAAGTTTGTTACCCATAAGGGTATAGTGTTGGTTCCACTATAAAATTAAATAAAAACTGTTCTTATTTGTAATTCAAGTTATTTCAATAATATGAATAGCACTTAATGATGTTCAATTTGGGGATTTTTGTGGACTTCAGTTAAACTGTATGATTCAAATCTGCTTTTCCACTAAGGGATTTGGAAAAATTCATTGGAAGACACATACAGATGCCTAGTTCTGCATTATTTGAGCTCATGTGTTATTGATAATATGAGGGAGGCTAGCTGCAGAAGCAATCTTTATCAGATTTTCATCTCTTTTAAGGCTTTCTTGGAAGAGAACTTTTTTGGTGTGTTACTCTTAGCTACATTTTGCAAAGTGGCTGCTGTGTGCTGAAGGATCTGCCTTTTCCTCCAGAACGTAGTGATCTTGATTTTTTAAAAATGTACTTCCCTGTGTTGGTTGTGATGACACACTGGGCCAGTTGCTAAACCAAGAACAGCAGTAAATCAATTGCTGAATTCTAAGGGGCTGTGGATGATGTGTGTAGGGCTTGCAGGCAGCAGTCTCTTCAGCGGGGGTACTTAAACCAAGCTTTGCTTGTGGGCTGGAGGATAGCACAGGCTTTGGTGCCACGTGATAAAATATCTTCTGTATAGTTTTCAGATCTTAGATGCTTATATGTTCCTCATTCCTGTGGTACCTGTGGCCTCAAAATGTACCCTCCTCAGAAATTCCTAAGAGGTGGGAAAATTCAATGATGCCTGTTGTGATAGGTGAGAAGCCCAAGGTTAGAAGAGACAGTGCTTTGTCCCAGGTGATGTAGCTACTCTGTGATAGGAAACCACTGAATTGGTGTCTCAACTTCTGGCACATTCTTCCTTCTTAGTCACTTCTGGCTTACTTCATTTTCTCTAGAAAAGAGAAGAAGAGGAAAGACAGAAGGGTGAGGAACTGATCAGGCAGCAGGAAGAAATCCGGGCCAAGGAGCTGTATCTGAGCCTCAAGCAAGCTCAGCAGCACAGTCAGCACAGCGACGATGACCAGGAGTGGGAAGAACAGTGTGAGTAAAATGACCTTCACAGCATTCATGTATTTCTGAAAGCAGATAAAAAGACACTTGCAGAATAGAGAAGGTGTGGCCAAAAAAAATCTCTTCTACCTAGAGAAATACAAAGTGCTGTATTATTTTGGTGGAAATTGCCAACTTAAAATTACAAACAGAAGTTACTTATTTCTTTCTGACTCTGTGTCAATGCCTTATGGAAAATTTTTCATGTACAATGACTGAGATAATTAAATTTTGTCTAATGTACTTAATTAACAGTTTTGGCTTGATAATAATAATTCAGGACACAGTTATTTTGACAGCTTGTCCTCAGCTATCTCTGAAGAGGTAAAATTTGTCTTCATCAGTATTTTAATTGCTTCCATATGGCAGTGGGGTGAAGCTATGATATCAGTGCTGAAACTCACTTCATTCCAAAAGATTACACTAAATCATACATAGATTGTTGCTCTAAAAAAACCACCTGATGATGATGATCTCACTCTATGGAAGTGCTGTTCCTTTTTAGATAGCCTGAAATTCTTTATGAATAACATAATTGTGATTAATTTCAATTTTTCAGTGATTTTTAGAAGCTATAAGGAACAGAACAACAATATTATTGTATAGGTGTATACATTTATACTGTAGATAAGTAAAGGTCCACATTATGAATAAATTTCAAAATATACTTTGAGTTTATTTTATGGTTTTAGTCATCATTTCATTAATTCCTGAGGACTAATTACTGAAGTGCTATTACCTGGTATTGATTTGATGATGAATCATTCTGTACAAGATGAATTAAATCTATATGATACACTGGTGCCATTTTCCAAGCTCATAACAGGGTATGTTAATTTTGATCAATAAAACCTCTGTATATTACACTGTCGATAAAGATAAGGTAATTATTTCCTGGAGAATTATCTAAATCCAGGTGTACATGCTCATATGGAAAGAAAAACTAACTTTCCATATTTTGGATATGTACCAGCAGAATGAGTTGAGGAAAAAGTAGCCCTTTAGTTTTGCTGAAAATCAGCACCAGCTGGTAACCCAGCATAGAGGATGGTATTAGGTACTTTAGGATTTCTTTGATGGTATATAAGGAAGGAAAATACATTTCAACCATGTTGTTAAAAGAAAAAAATGAATCCAGCTTACTTTTACACTGAAATTGGCAATAAAACAAAATACAGCAAACACTACTGAAACCGGGTATCATTTTCTTACTATTGCATTAGTGAGGTAACCGATGTTTTAAATTGTTCTTCTGTTTTCTTGGGGAATGCTGTTTGTGCAGGGATAGACATCAAAACTGCAATAGAGTAATCACGGGAGAAGGGAGAGAGAAAAAGGAGTAAGCCATGAAATGTTTTGACCACGAGTTCTGTAATGGCATTTTTGGTCTGATAAAACAGTTGTGACTGCACCACGTGCTGGGGGGGATAGGCTGCCACCAGTACTTTTTCCTTGTGAGGCCTTGGGGTATTCTGTAGGCTCTGAAGGAATTCTATCACCTCCAGTCTGTATGCCTCAACAGCTGCAGGCCTGTCCCCTTGTGCAAAGGGTGACCAGGAGCAGCTCAGGTGACCCGAGCTGCTGAGCCTGGTCACTTGCAGTAATTCGAGAGCAAAAGCTCAGCACCTTCTCTCTCGCTGCTGGGTTTGCAGCCTGCTATAAATTCTGTGCTGCCAGAGTTATGCTGTTAGCAGTAATTGATTTAGCATTAAACCAGCTGCAGACTAATGACTAGAGTGTATCATATCCTTGTTTATCCTCTTATGCTTATCTCAGTGTCTCAATTTATCCCCGTTGGTTTGAGGGCTTAGAACTGTGCTCCATTAGCAAACGGGTGTGACAACTGCAGATAGGAAGATGCAGTGTTTAGTGCCTTATCTGAGACAAGTTGCTGGCTGGTTTGGACTATGCTATCAACTTTGCACTGAGTTTCCTCAGGCATATTAACATCTTCCATTTCCTTAACTTTACTGCAGAAGCCAAAATGTGCAGCAGATAGTCAGTAACAAATATTTGGAAGTGGGAATATCTGAAATTGCTATGGAATTAATTAGTACCTCAAGTTCACCAGATTTTTCATTTTTTATTTCAGTTCCAGATATTTTTTTCCTTTTTATGGTAATCCTTCCGTTTTGTCTGCAAGTATTCCTTTGGGGCACTGAGAGGAAATTTAGTAAAGTTAGGCAAAGCTATCCACCAGTCAGCTTTTCTAAGTAATAAATAAATGCATGAGTGCATAAGAGAATTACAAGCAGATGTAATATTTATATTTTTTGCCTCTACACACCTGCAGTGGAGACAATATTGCCCATTAGGGAGAAGTCCAGGCTTCTTTGGGTCTTAGCTCCTTGAAGTGAGCCCTGTTCCACGGAGCCAGGAGTCAGTGCTGCAGGGGAACTGTAGTGCTAGAGCAGGTATTGGGGACAGAAATCTAGCAATGATATTGATGACACTACTAATTTGTTCAGTAGATGGAATTCAGAACGTGGTGAGGATTCATCTCTGCTCATCACATTATCCCTCAGCTGTTTATTGCCAAGGCAATAAGCAAAGTGGTGCTAATATTAGTTTCTGTTGTTTGGTTCAGTTTGCTTCTGCTGTTTGCCAGAGAACAATAATGGCCCATAGAACTGCTGTGTTAATTGAAATACATGATTTTAGGGCTTTTCAGTATACTAAATAACAAATGTAGAACAACTTGGGGAATCAGTGCTAAAAGGGAAAAATGATGTTGTAAGAGCAATTTTGCACTTTGATTTCATATAAAAGATATATATTGGGGTATTTTAGAGGGCAGTTGTAAGTTAGTAAGTGCAGCAGGGATATTGGTTGGCAAGTGAAAAGATGCATAGTGGAAAAGACTGATTCAGAGGGTCTACTGTTCAAACCTCTTATTTTTTGAAACTGAGAAGTGAGAACTAAAGCTAAGCTTGGATAACAGAGGGTACAAATTCTGGTTCGTTTGGGACCTTTCTGTGTACTGTCCCATTTTTCGGTTTTCTAGTGTATATTGACCTCTCTCTGTGAAAGCAAAAAAAGAATCTGTGAAACATGATAGGAAAAGCTGTAGCATGAATATTCATCTGATTGAATATTGCAAAAGGCAATTTATTCTGTCAATACATTTACAAACCCCTGGAAACTGCATCAGGCAGGGAAGTGCTCAGATACCATCTGACCAGCTTTATGCATCTCCAGAAAAAAACTATTCCAGTAAAAATATGGACGGAGAGGAATGAGTTGATCTGTTCTTTTACCTTTCCCCGAGCACCTACTTTTGGTCTCTCTGGGAAGAAGGATACCAGGCTGACTCATTATAGCTTCTTTTATATTGTTATATTTTTGTGTTCTTCTGCAAACATGTACATGAATTTATTTTTGCCTGACTTTTAAAGGAATTCATGTGGTATTTATCCTCCCCAAAAATTCAAGTGAGTTTACTGGCAGGAGCATTGATGAAATGCTGAATTCCAAAGTGAGTGGTCCCCAGTTAGCTGTGCATTAACTCAGCAAGTGCTCAACCTTCAGTATGTGCCCCCTGAACTCCAGTAGGTCTCACAGTGCATTGTTGAATAGGAATGGGATTGTTCACCTGCTTTCAGATAAGATTGCTGAGCTGAAACCGTACTGCAGAGTATTTGTGGGAAGTTTTATTTTCCAATTAGGAAAGGGATAAAAACACTTTGTGATTTGTATGTGCATTCAGAAAATCTGAACATTGAATTTTATCTATTAGGTAGTCATTTTGAATAGCTCATAAACAAGCTTTCAAAAATTTTTAACAGGGGGAAAGCTAAAACAAAATAATTTTAAAATTACAATGCATATTCATAGTATACGTTTGGGTTTCTTCCTGCTTTCACATATCTGACTGTAAATCAAAGCTCTTCAAAAGCACAGAATAGATTATAGAAAATGGAGAGTTCCTAGTCTTTCACAAATGATTTGATCAAGTTCAGCTGCAGCACAGTATGAATTAATCCTTTTCTATATCAAAAGATTTGCTACTAGAACTTTGCCAGGACTGCTAATGGGGATTTCCCAATCCTAAGGAAATATAGAAGACAGTCTCGCAAAAGGCAGCTTAGGTGAGCATAGAGAAAGAATAGATTCTCATAAACTGTTCAGGGAAACAAGGGGGACAGAAGCCGACCCCCCTAGGATCCAAGCAGCCCCTGCACACCCAGCTCTGTGGTTTGCTCTTTGCTGTTAAGAGGGTGTTCACACTGCAGGGCACAGAGACATGTCTGACCTGGCTCTGACTAATCATTTCTAGCAATGACAGCTGGATAAAGATGGCAGCACAGATCTCTCCTGGATGTATTTACCAGTCTTCCAGGAGGGTTTGGTTACCCAGTTTTGGCCTGCTGTGCTGAGGCTCCAATCACAGTGGTACAGCAGCTCAGGCATTTCTACACAAGCTCCAATTTCCACAAGGGCAGAAATTTTCTTCATTCTATAAGCGCTGGAGGATGTACCTGTTGTTGGTATCACCAACACCAGAAGAGAAAACTGGACTTCGAGCTGCCCTTACAGGACCTGGCTGAACTGTAGACCTCCCATGAGAAACTCCTCATTTCCCCATGTTGTCAGTCCCTACATTTTTCCATAAAATAAAAGAAAGATGTAAGAGTATGTAAATTATTATTTGTAGTAGTTCTTTATATTAGATATATGGATCTGTTGTGGTCACTCAGAGCTTCTAAACTTTTTCTCCAGATATCTCCCTACTAGGAACACTGACTGACTACACTATTAGTGCTTTTCACAGGGGTCATGCCAGAAGTAAATCTACTGCAAAAGGACAGTGAACTAAGAAAAATAATCTGTTTCTACTTAAGTCAGTATTAGAAGTCCTGACTACTTTTGCTTTCTTATTACCAAAAAGCCTACAATGTATCTCGAAATACAAGTAATGTAGACTTTTGTCTTCTTCTATCTTAAAATATTTGTGCTAGACTTGATGCAGACATAAAGTTCTTCTTCCTAGTAAGATGGGTTCAGAGCCACAGAAAGAAATATGAATAGTCATGGAATTCTATTGTAAGAAAAACCTGCTACAGAAATACATCCAGATTTACCTTCAGATGTTGAGTGACTTTCTCAAGATAGATCAATTTGTGGGAAGTGTCAGTATGGGAGGATGGTTCATGTGGTATATATCATTTTGTCTGGGGTGTAGTGAAAAACCTTTCTGTAGATTCCTGACTGGAATGGCTTTATCCCCAATACTATTTCCAGACACCAAACACTGGTTATTGATGCCAGTGACTTTGACTATTTGCCCACAAAGCCCCTTGACCAGTCAGAGATTAAAAGAAACTTAGGATAACATAGGAACCCAGGACCACAGTTGAAGATGTACTAGACAACTTCCAAAGGTAGAGGGAAGAGAGGGATGTTTTTGGGAGTAACTATAAAGAAGGGGATAGGGAGAAGATCAGGACTCCAGCAATGAGAAAAATGAGAAAAATAAGAGATCCTATGCATCCTTATGGTCAATGATACAATTCTTTAAATAGCTCAGCTGGGAAATTTCAGTAAAAATTCTTCATAACGTGAAAGAGATCATTCTGTATCTAAAATCTAAAAATCTGTGTGCAGCCTCCCCAGTCCTCATGTGTGTACAGACACATACACACGTGTGGGTGTGTACATAGATGGAAACACACATACATGGGTGTATATAGGGAAGGCTGCATCTCACACACACTTTCAAAAGCTTTTCTCAATGTTGATATTTAACAGTTGCAAACTATGCTACCTCGCTCCATACTTTTGTGATAAGAAGTCCTAAAGTTTGATAGTTTGGGGAAATGTAGTCTGGGTCGCTGACTTCTGATGGTACAGGTTTGTTGACTAGGAAAAATACAATAGGAATGTCTATTAAAAAGACTGCCTACTATTAAGGAAAGTGGGGCATGAAGATACTTTGCCTTTCTCATTGCCAGACAGCCTGTCTGTCAGTAGAAAAGAGTCCCAGAAAGCTCCAGGCAGTCTGCCCTCAATCTGAATATTGTGATTGTGACAAACAGTTGTGGGTTTCTAGACTGTCTTGCAAAGTTGCATTGCACTCATCTTCCTTGCAGTCTCCTTGTGCTGCAAAAACAAAGTTCATGTTTAAAGTGACCATTACTGAGTGGCTTTATAAGGGATAAATCACAGCAATACTCGAGCCATTGAAGCAGTATATGTAAATGACATTATCTACCCTTAAAAATAACGATCTGTAAGATAAACAGTGAAGTCTGTTGCTTGTGTTTCCTGTGCTGTACATTTATTTGTTACTGTGTTTAGCCAAAACTGCAGGGTATGTAGTTAGCTGAAACTGAAATCCTGACAGTTGCATACATATGAAGCATCCATGACTCGTTTATTATGCTATCTTGATGAGCTTTTAGTCCTGCATATCTTTCTGTTTATGATAATATTATATAATTCTAAGCTTAAAGGTCTTTTCTCTTTCCCTCATTTGCCCACAATGTTTTATTTCATTTCATTTGGCTTTGAGTGTTTTTCTTTCTTGATTCCATTAAACCTTCTCAGAATTTGGAAATCAAATCTGATTATACTTCTGCTTGCTTTAAATTGGGAGTGTAAACCAGAGGGATGCAAGCAGCCTAATGAAAGGCAGCTGTCTGGTATTACATCATGCATTCCTAGTCACGGGTAGAAGGAAAGGAGTGTGCACTTTATGAACTGGGTATGATCTAGGCAGGATAGTCATGGCAGGACTGATAATTGCAGCTGAAGGCCACAGCTACCTCCTTTAATATTTGCTTCACTGGATGTTAAAGGTTGGGTTTGCACTGGAATAATTTGCCTGCCTGCAGTTATTTGTGACTCAAAAACATCATCCAAATGGGGCTTGAGGCACCAGAAAAGAGCTGATAGATGACAAATATTTGCAGTAGAATTCTCGGTGCATTCAAGTTATACCGTGTCAAAGACAGGATTGTTGGAACATTAATTTTAAAATGAAGAAGCTTTCATGAAAGATGCCTGAGCCGCAGTGGCCAGAGCAGCAGTCTCATTTCAGGCTACAGAAATAGGTAACTCCATGGTCAGTGCCATTGTTAGGTGTGTATTAAATCTTCCAGAACAAATTCTGGTTCTGCATATACAATTTCAGAGACTCAAGTATGAGACAACCCCATCCATAGCATCAGCATGCCCTTTCCAATGGCTATTAATTTATCCATTGTTACTGAAACAATTTTTAGACTGTGAATTTCAAGTTGGAGATGTCTGTGATTATAAGTACTATGACAAAGATAGCATATGCCTTTCAGAATGGAAACAGCACTGACAAAGTGCAACCTACATGTTAGTTTTTATAATGGCAAGTTTTGGGAGTTGACCCTTCAATTCTAGTTGTGTTCATAGTGGCAAAGAACTCTGTTAGACACAGACTTAATTTTAAGCAGTATTTAACATCCTTTCTTGAAACATAGAACTTGGTGCACTTCCAGTGGAAAAGATGTCCTCAAGCAGAATTTCTCTTATTACAGCCAAAAGAAGTGTCAGATTTAATCACAATATGTAGAGTCTCAGTTGTTGCCAGTAGTGGTCATGTCATTGATAATTTGAGGCTTCTTCTAGTGGTGGGCCTGTGTTTGAAGCAGCAGAGAGGTCATCCAGTTATCCACCTTTGGTAATGCGTTGCGGTTTATACATTTTTAAAATCAGCTCATATAGGAATAAAGGCAGTAAGCAAAGGGGTAAGTGGCTGTTTGTATTTCTAAATCTCTCCTCCCTTTCATCCCCCCAGTGCGCCGCTCCAAGGCTGCCGACGAGGAGAGGAGCCACAAAGCGCGCCGGGCGCGGGACGAATACCGGCGGCAGTCCCTGCGGGCCATCCAGAAGGGAAGAGTGGCTGGCCTGAGCCATTTGTTCCAGGGGACAAACCTGAACAACGATCAGGAGATCAAACTGAACCACAGCAGTGCGAGTCCTTTGCTGCCTCTCTCTGCAGCGTCCAGGTTGGTTTGTGCTGGAGTGATTTTGAAACTGGTTTCTGTTGAATTGCTCCCTCTCCAATCCCCACCATTTCAACAAGCTGTTCTTCAGTTTTGGGGAGTCTTCAGTCCTGCTATTTCCTGATGATCAGAAAAGGAATGTTTAAAGGAAAAGAAAACCAGATTTAATGCAAACTAAATGCTATTTATTTTTCGGGCAGATTTCTTAGAATTCACACAGAGATGAGTCCTTGAAAAGATGGTATGAGATCAGTATGTGAGGCTGTGATACTGAGAAGTCAAATGGACAAATTCTTAGGCAAGTCTTAAGCCTCAAGCCTAAAACTGCCTTCTGCTTAACAGCTTTTTTTTTTTCTTCTTTTTTTTTTACATAGAGCAGTCCTAAGTTTCAGAGGCTTTTAGTTTTTTATGGATTTCTTCAGGCAAAACCAAGTGTCTTTAGTATTTATTAATCTTTCATTTGACTATTTAGGGAGCACAATGAACTGCAGGAGGGGAGAAGAATCCAAACTGGAGGATGATTCCTACTAGCTAAACCACATGGAAAGTAATAGAAAGAGCAAGGCAGGCTGTCAAGTAGAGAATGCAAAGGGAACATAAATGTTTAAACAAAACATTCCCTCTATTGTGCTTAGTGGTTTGTGTTTGGAGACACAGTGTATTATAGCTGATACTGATTTAGAGTTTTTTGCCTGTGAAAAGGAATATACTCAAGAAAAAAAAATGCTTGTCAATATTTACATTGGAATAAAAATGAGGTGGAAAAGGAAAGCTGACTCAAACGTCTATTTTGCTAAATTGTTTTTCAATTTAAGTTCTGAAAGAAAATGTTTACGGTGCCATTGCAAATATAAAAATCACACCACTGTGGTTTCTGTAAAAACACAAAGTACGTTTAACAAATTTTAAGAAATAAAGTTGCAGCTGTGTGTTTTGTAAATATGTAAAAAAGGATTAATATTTATATTGTCCCTCGTTTTCATACACTGCTGGTGCTCTGTCTTTCCATGCAGCAATGTCTGGGAGCGCCCGGCCCGGCCCTTCTCCCGAGACGTCATCATTCGCTGGTTCAAGGAGGAGCAGATCCCTCGGCGGGCTGGCTTGGAGAGGAACACCAACAGGATTGCTCAGTGGTTCCATGGTAATGCCTGATCCCTCATTTGGTGGGAGCATCTGCTCAGGAAATGAATCTTGCCAGCTTTCATCCCAAAAAGCAAAGTCTACTGACATGTTACATGTCAGTAACATGTAGTGCCTGTTAAAACCAGATGTTTGCATCTTTCCTACTCTTAGCATATGATTTTCCTGTTTTCTTTTCAGTAATTAGGTAGACTAATTTGGGACTCATATCACCAAAGTTTTTTTCTGGAGTATTTTGGCCAAAATATACTTGCAGCAAAATAGCAAGCCGAGCAAGAGTCCTAAGACCAAGATAGGGTGAGAAATATTCCAAAATTAACTGGCAAAATCTACAGTGATATGCTATGTGGGTGACTGACATTCAAGGTTTTGATTTACCTGATTTGCAAGAATGACTTGAACTCATATCTTTTTAATCCTTGTTATACTTTATAAACTGGGCTAGAATTTTTTATTTGTTGCTTTCTTTTGCAAACAAAAATTAATGATTTTTTTTTCCTCTCAAAAATAATTGAGAGTGTATAATTTTAGGCAGTTTTCCTGAAATGAGGATTGTGCAGATCCAAAATTTGCTGTCTTATCTGCTGGAGTTGCTGGCATTTCTGAGAGTATTGCTTTGTATAGCATTTGCTATGCAGCTGAATCTTTGATATCAAATTCACAGGTAAGACATCTTATTTTCATAGGTATTAGCAATGATCTTTATATTCAGTATTCTTAGACATCAAAAAAAAAGAGTTCTGGCTTAATAGCTGACATAATTGAGGGACTAGCAAGACTAAAGTTAAATCTCAATTTTTTTCCCATTGCTGCTTTTAATGAGTTTATTGCTTTGTTCAAAGCACTAAGCTGACCCTCATCTGATTCATGATTCTCTAAGCCTAAGATGAAGTTGTGTGGGCATTCTGAAGTGAACAGGCAAGGAAGATTTCTGGATAAGTGTAGTGTTTCATACACTTCAGATTTGTTTTTATGATACACAAATCTCTGTGTTAAAAGACATGGAGAAGCTGCTATTTTCATTGGCTTAATCAGTCAAAGACACTGAAGTCAGTCATGTATAACTTGTAAATGCTAAATACTTTCATTTCTTATGGACAGTGATGCACACACTGTTGTTTGTTTTCTTAGAGAAGACATTTGGTGTGGTTGCTTTCTGAGAGACAAACTGATTAAAATTTCATTTGTGGACATTTGCCAAAAGTTCTTCCAACCAGGATCTTTCTGTGTGATCCACTGATAAATGTTTTCCCTGAGTGTGGGAAGTTCACATCCATATAAATTGCTGTGAGTAGTTATGAACATAATTTATGCTTAAAGTTAAGGAGTTGTCTGGGTTTGAGCCAAGGCCTGTGCAGTCTTCCTACTAATTTCAGTGGCTTTTGAATTAATCTGTTAATCACTGCAAGAATTGAGACATTCATGATCATTCTTTAGTTTCTCAGGCCATGCTGCTCATATCTTGAGAAACTGAATGCAATGGCTTGTAAAAGTGAGAAAATTACCTCATTTTTCCTTCTCTCACTCCATGAGCCTTACAAAGATAATTAAGATAGACTCGCAGCCTAAAGCTTAGTGTTTTTCTTTGCAGGGACCCATGTCAGTGATGTTTTGGTACCTATTTCCTGCATGAGTTGTTTTGGCTTCTGCAGCTCTGGTCAGATTAATTGTTACAACTATAAATTGTGAACAGCTCTGCTGTCTTGTAACTCTTCTGCAGTGGTGGAATCTAAAGAGGTTATTACAGATGCAGTAGTCAGTGTTGGGTGGTGTTATGTGGTGTCTATGTTACCGTTTGTAATGGACACAAACTCTGAGGAAAGCCAAACAAAATCACAGAACATGCTGAGTTGGAAGGGACCCACAAGGATCATCGAGTCCAACTCCTGGTCTTCCTGTTATTTTGTATTGTATTCAGGGAACCAGGACATTATGTATGATTTTTTGTGATTTTTGTGCGTGAGCAAAAGTACAGCAGATTATATTTGACTTGTATAAGAAATTGGCAGTACAAATGAAAGCCATTCTGCCAAACCCAGAATTACAGCTGACAACTCGAGCCACTGGGGCTGCCTCCAGCATCTCTCACAGCAGGTATAATCAGGTCCTTCACATCCTTCAGCAGCTTCTGTATTTTCTTATATCTTAGTTTTGGACCATTAAATGGGAGTTTAATATTCTGCCTCACATTAAGGGCGTTTTGAATGCAATGCACTAAGAGAGCTATTGCAGCAGAACTGAAAAAGTAGGTATCAGTTTTTAACAGAATTACACCTTTTTGCCAGGGTCAGTAGAACTTGGCTTGCCTGCTTTGACTGTCAGATTTCAGCTTTTTAGCTAAAGTTAAGCATTAGCTGATTCACTGTCTTCAAACTGTACCGTGGACATATAACATATTCTGGTTATACAGAGATATGAAGCCTTGAGACACATGTGTTTAGTTAAAGTAACAAAGTACAAATAATAATGCAAATGTCTTTATCCTCGTATATTTGGCTTATTTTCCACTTTAAGCCATCAAACCGATCTGGTTTCTGTTTAAAAATATGCAATGTCTGGGGCATTTTCATGGTACATGAAACATATGGCATGCTTAATGTACCTGAAGTTTTCCTTTTGTCTTCATTTGAAGAATCACTACAAAATGTCTCATTTGAAGCAGGGTAGTAAAATCTGTAGTAACAAAAAATCCTTTCAAATCAGAACACTTCTTTCTTTATTCACAAAAAGTTACTTCTTAAATGACTATCAGCTTCAGCTTCATCCATTTCTATCTGTCTCCTGAAATTATCATCAGTTATCTAAATTCCAGCAGATGTTTTTAGCTCATTTTAAAAAGGCTTTACTGTTTTCTTCATTAAAAAATTGACATGCTAAAGATACAAACTTTAATGTACAGCTGAATTCTGGGTGTAAATACAATTACTTTTGGCTCTGTTTGAATAATAGATCCCTGCCAAAACCCAGTTCATTCACCCTTCCAATCTAGAATGCTTTTTTTAAAGTTTGCGAAGAAAAAATAATTAAATATCTATTTTCAAATGTTTTTTATAAATTAAAACCAACTTTAATCCTGACATAAATCATGAAATTATATTATATCATCTTTACTTCTTTTTGGTTGTGAAGGTTGTGAAGCAATTTTACTATTTTTAAAGTAGCTTATACCCTCTCTGTGGCCACAGGGCAGTTATGCTTAATTCTCAAACTGTTAAAACAAAGAAGAATCAGAGCAAGTGATTAAGGTGTCACCAGGACTAACTTGGGATTTAATGTAATCAGTGTCTATTTCTTTTGTATTGTCTAATAGTTGCCTAAGGTTTGAATGAAAAGAAATATTATTCCTTTTTTTTTTTTTACTATGAAAACTAAGAATTTGGTCTAAATTTAATTAAAGGTAAATTCTGTACAGTGTGATAACCAGAAAGTTAATAATTGTGTTCTGATTTCCTACCTGCTAATTGATGAGTATAAGCATATGAATCAAACTTATAAGGGCATCCTAATGTTGTACCAAGTTATATGAAAGGTTTTGTGCTAATCTGAATTAAGAGCATTCTTTGCCAAGATCCCAGTTGCTGGGAAAGCAGGGAAGTAAGTTGATGCTTAGGATGGGAGAGCTGTGTCTCAAACAGGCTGGAAAGGAAAACACATTCCTTGTCTTGGCCAAGTTTAGCTTTGAACTGGATTTTTCTTTTCAAACTGCTGTTTGGCCCGTGCCAAGTAAAGGGAAAGGTAGCAGCCTTCCCTATAGGTTGAAGAGTTTTGCCAAACTATCACAGACATTAGCAAATTGTAGTTTTCAGTTTATTGCAGGCATAAGACACCAGGGATAGAATTCCATATGGCAGCAAAACTAAAGATCCTTCCTCCCACAAGTATTTAACAAAAGGTTGCTGATGGCTGAAATGTGTATTATTTCCATGTTTGCTCTTTCATTTGTCCTTTAACCTTTCTCTTGTGCTTGCAATCTGTTTCAGCATTTTTTTCCATTCCAGTTAGTTTTTCATCTTTTAGTTTTGATGATTTTGCTATTTTTAACTTCAGATGTTAGACTTTTCACCCTCACATACTTTGTTCTGCATTTGGTTATTTTCCATTCAGAATATGGGAGTGCTGGTCTTTGCAGACGGTGTTGATCTCAAAATATTTCCCCAGCTTTAGTTGAGAGCAATGTTTTATGACTGTTGCTGTTTATACACAATATAACAGAGATCTCTCAGGTGTGTAGAGAGCACAGCACAGAATTTATTCATTGCCTATCTGTGGGTGGCTGTGTGCATGTTTGCCAAGCATCTGCTGTAGCACTATCGGATCTCCACTTGCCTTCAGGTTGAAAGGAAAGTTCAGAGGCTGATATCACAGATCTGGAAACATGAGGTAGTTGCCCTAAAGATTATACCTTTAAAATGTAATTGCAGCAGCATGGGTCCTGTTGTGGAGAACCTTTTTACCAGGAGAAGTCAGAGGGGTGCTGCAGTTAAGGGAGTGGGGAGCTGTGGAGGAGATGATCAGAGCAGATCGAAGGATGGATTGAAAGAATGCTGAGAGAGGCAGAAACTGAATAATCTCTGAGGTCAGGGCAGCCAGGGAAGAAAATTTTCATTTTAACAGGAACATGTTGCAGATGTTGACAGATCATGGTTAACTTCAGATGGCTAGTGCTGTTTTCAGGAAGAAACTTGTTTTCAAGAGGAAAATCTAGCACACCGAAATAGTGATAATGGTTCTGCAAATCGGGTGTTCTCAGTAAAGGAGTCAAGACTTAATATTTCTGAAAGTCTATTAATTATGGATCCTTGAGCAGCAGCAAAGGGCAGTGGGCATATTCATGTAGCTGAACTGTGGGGAATATATCTTATGAAATATAGCTTGTATTGTAATATTTTTTAAAGAACACAGAAATGGCAGTGGTTTGTTTGAAAAACATCTAACAGTGAATAAAATTTTCTGCTTTGAGCACAAAAGCATCCTTTTTCTTCTGCTCTTGAAGAGGAACCTTCCAGTTTTCCAATAAATGCTTTTTTAGGAAGATGTACAGCAAGGGTTGCAAATTCAGCAGAAGTACAGCCTTCTTGATATTAATGATCTATTTTTTAATTCACTGCTTTATCATTATCTAGGTTTTACTTCTATTTGAGAAAGTGTACATACAGAGTATCTGCTTAAGTAAACTGAGCCCTAGGGGTCTGGGATTTTTTTCATTTCTAAAATTGTAGCTGATGTAGTATTTTGACAGAAAAAAAGATTAAAAAAATGTTAAAAATCTCGTGAATTCACTGAGAGCTTTACACTGTCTTCCACAGGAACTGAAGGATGCAAAAAATAGTTATATACAAGGCTTGGTATCTAAAACATCCCATGACTGGGAAACATCTGGAATGGAATCAGAGAATTCCTGACTCAAGTGAAAATTGTGAATATCGATGTACCTGTTATCTTGCCCATATTTGCAGGACAGCTCCAGGCCTCTAATTTATGCAAATAAATGAAGAAGGGAAAGAGTGAGATTAAAAAAAAGAGTTACAGAACATCAAAATTTATTTTGAACCATTGTCTAGGAAAGATTTTTAAAAAAACCCCATACATTTGAGATGATAGATTTAGAAGAGATTAAGTCTTACTCCCTTTATCAAAAGGTAGAGTTCTTTGTTCTCTGCCAGTCAGTTGTCAGAGAGGACTGACACAGTTGTGATCAGCACTTCAAATGAGTATGGGCTTTGTGGCTTGTGGCTGCTGCAGGGATACACCCAGGTCAGCACAGGCTGCCAGGTAGTGCCACCTGCCTGATTCTGTGTAAAACAAGTAATGCCACAGTCAATTAGTATCAGTCACCATCCCCAATCTGTGCGGTTTTCCCAGAAAACTTTGGTAGGAATGAGTGTTTCCTTTGTTGGGAATCCTGGCAGGAAGAAGAGCTATGGAATAAGTTCGGACACCAAATTACACTCACATCACATAACCTTACATTAGAAAATGGGTTGAGAAGTGCAGGTAGGCCTGGGTGGGAAGGCATGCTCAGCTGCCACCTCTGCTGTCCCCATCCTGTGGTTGCACAGAGCACAGGAGTGTCCAAGGCTGCTTAGTCCTGTGCGTTCCATCACTGCTGAATTCAGGCACAGGATGATGATGTTCCTGTCACAGCACTGCTGCAGGATGAACGAGAGCCCTCTGCTGTATTTTACAGGGGGGTGGCTAAACCCTCCGTGAGGCTGTAAAATCTGTCTTGCATTTGAAGGACTGAGGATAGGCTCACGTTGGGTTTTTACCATTGCCTTTAGCAGTAACAATATTGTAATTTTACTTCAAAATTATTATAAAGCAGTAATTTTTATAACCTGCACCTAGAGGTTTTCTTGGGGCACCAAATATGAACCAGTCCTTGCAGTTTTATATGGGTTCTCTATAAGGATGGATATAAGCAGGAGAGCTGTTATTAGAGTCATGATAATCTGTTTACTTGCTGTGACATGGAACATTATTTTTCTGTATTTCCCGAACATATTTGTATCAAACATTTACTGTAAGTGTTCTGATAGTATTTTTCAAAGATCACACAGTATTTGGAGTTAAGTGTTGAGGTTCTGTGGTGGATTCTGGTACTTCATGGTTGTCTCAACTCAAGCCAGACCCGTAACATAACAGAACCCAAATGCTTCCTCAGCTTCAATTCAGCTCTCAGCTTCTTTTTTAAGAAATGAGAGGTGTTTTGCTCTTTTCTGAGAAATGATATGATCCTTCACACACTAATTCATTCCACTTAGGTCATAATGATTGTTTCAGTCTGTCAGTTCCTTTGAAGGCTTTGGAATTGTTTTTCTTATGCCATTAGAGTTCCAAAGTGTCTACCCAGACAGGTTATTAGCAAACAAAATAAATGTTTTAGACTCATGGCTCCCGTTGGAAGGGAACAAAGTATCAAAGTGAGGTAATGTGAGCTATACCAAGCTGCAAGGAGAAAGGAAGCACAAAAGAACAGCAGAGAAATCGTAGAATGAGGCAACTGAATAATTAATGTAAATAGGCTAATTGCTAATGTGAAATGAGCTTTCTTATTCTTTTAGAATACATTGTCCTTCTTGACTGCTTTTTAACTGGAAGCTATATTCTAAAGATTTGGCACGTTCTGAAGATAGAAGGCAGCAGTTTTTCTTAGCAGGTACGGTAGACATTAAAAATGAGAGATAATCAAGAACGTGTGAACACAAAGGGGAAGCAGGTGTGGTGTGTTAACAGTTTCATGGACACAAACAGGTCAGGTACAGAGCCCATACAGGGCAGGATTAGTTAAAAATAATAATTTAAAAAAAGAGGCTTTTCAAGTTTATGTCAGGCAGTTCTCTGCATTTGAGAAGAACATTCAGCAACTTTTTCAGAGAGTTTACTCCAAGGTGAATTTACTGAAAAAGTATTGAAAATCAAATAGCTTTACATTCTGAAGATTTCTTGCCCCCTTTATTTAAAACGCTATTGAGATTTTCTTCTCCATCTGATACTATTAGAGCATGCCATTGTGAGCAATTATGATTTTGTTTAGTAAGCCATCATGGTAGCTTACAGTATTTACCTGAAATTTTTCATTACAATTCTGTCTCCATTTTGAACTGGTCTGCATGTGAATACATTTCTCTGTTACTGCAGCTCCTTCAGGCTTTATCACATTATATAAAACAAAAAGGAGAGGTGTGTCTGGACAGAAAGCCCTGCTGTTAGTGTTTGGACATCAAGAATCATTCATAAAAACCATGTGGTATAAAAGCAAGAGTTATTTGGAAGAACTCACATGTAAAGATATATAAGTGACACTTTTACACAAAATAAGGAGGATTTGACACAAGTAAGAAGCTCAGACACCCACAAAGGCTGTTTATGGTAAGACTGGAAGGAATTATGATGACTGGATGGTGACCAAAGCAAATGCAGAAGGCCTTGTTCATCTGTCCAGCAGCCTGAATCTGAGCAGTGGTACCCTCCTTTCACTTGTTCTGTAGCCGGTCCTTACCTGCCGGACGATGCTTTTGCCTTCCAGTGGCATTGTGTGTGTGTTAGTTGGAGTTCATCCATGCACAGGGCAGGCCTAGGTGTCAGTCACTACCAGCACAAGACATTCAGCTCTGTGCACCTTTAAATGCTGTATCTGTTTGTTTCCTGATCACCCCCTCTGGCATACCACAGGCATCCTGTCTAGAACCTTGTTAGTCCTGGATGAATTGCTCATATCCTGCTTATTGTTAGTCTGTATCTAAGTGTTTATCAGCCATGCCTCCAGCTCC
Source organism: Platysteira castanea (assembly GCA_013397175.1). Lineage (NCBI taxonomy): Eukaryota > Metazoa > Chordata > Aves > Passeriformes > Platysteira > Platysteira castanea. The sequence goes on from VYXC01001355.1 coordinate 962,451, forward strand.
TGTTCCTTTGCCCGCACATTTACAAGAATGTGCTTTCTGTTTCACAGGCTTCTGTATATATTTTCTTCAACTTACAATAGACTAAGTTATATTTATTATTTTATCTATTTAAAGCCCAGCAAGCACTTGCAGACCCAAGGTCAGTAAATTTCCCTGGTTTCCCAGTAGCTGGACGCCTTATTGGTCTTTCTTCTTGCTCTGCTAAGTATTGAACCTGCAGTCCTATTGATCCAGCCTCAAGGGAAAAGATTACAAGTCAGTGGTTTGACAGCTCCTTTGAAGTAATACTGTTTTCCTGCTAGGCAAAGGCAGCTCTCCCAAACAGGGTACCAGCAGGTGTTGTGTGTAGTCACGCAGGGGGGAAAGCATGGGGCTGTGTGAAATGATGCTGCTGGTTTAGCTTAATTCTAGTTCACCCAGTTAGGAGCAGATCGTGACACTTAAACTGCTTTCCCCACTGGAGTTAAGCAGTAGGGGATGGTAGGAAAACAAAGGGGAGAGGTTTCTGTGACTGCAGGCCACCAACCTGTGTGTGTCACTGCACCATGTGCTGCTGGCATGGAGGCAGAATGGCGGGGGGTGTGGGAAACAGAAATTTGTCTTTCCCTTGCAAACATTAAGGGAATGGCAGCTTCCTTCCCTTTTCAATTTCAGAAAGGTCAGTTCTCCCTTCTTCTCCTGGCCTTTCGGTGAATGGGATCGTCAAATCACAAATTCATGACACTTTTGAAGAAGTAAAACTCCAAAAGAGCTGTGCAGCGTGGCATTGGCTCTGACTGCTTCATACCCTAGCTCTCTCTCCAAGATTAACATCCATAATAAAATACTCTGAAATAAAAAGGAGTTCTTAATCCACAGTGGAGAGGACTGGGATCTAAATTGTATGTAATTCCATGGAACTTTCTGCCACTGCTGTTACCACTGCTTCTCACAATTAAACACAGCATGGATCTTTCATGAGTGCATGTGGCTATTATAAATTCATTCCAGTATGCTTGATAAAGGAATCTTTTGGGCTTGAAGTGTGTTATAAAAATTTATAGATATTCAATCCAAAGTACAAGGAAGTAGTAGTTCATTAGTCATGGGACAGAACTCCCTCTCCTATTTTCTCTCACAACCACGCTACTGTTTACAGGGTGGGGACAGAAGCTTTGAGAACTGGGATGGTGGTAGAAACAAATTATTCTGCACAGTTGCTGTATGAGTTCAGTTCCTTTAATCATGTTTCATTCATGAAATATAACATAAATTAAGGGCTCTTAATTCCAGATTTTGTATTCAAAAATTAAGTAAAAAATTGTGTCTGCCTCTGTTTATAACTTTTTCAGAACTTGAGATGAAGTTGGTTCCTCCACTGAAGTAATTTCTGTTTCTAAGTAGTGGCTTCCAACACCTCTTTCAGATTATCCTGCTGTGAGCTACTAGCTCACTTACCTTGGTTCCACTGCTGGTAGGAAATGAGGCAATTTAGTGCCTGGTTTTTAGTGGCTTAACAGAACTGTGTCAGACCCCAGAGGATGTCCAGAACTGGATTACTGTCAGAGTTGCGCATGGTTATTACACCGCCACTTGTTAGGTGTGAAGTTTTTGCTATCCCAGTGTTGTTCTCATTTGACTTTCAACAGTGCTTCAGTGTCTGGTTGCCTTTATTGAGTGATTAGAGGTAACTTTTTCCCCTGAGGAGCAGTACACGAAATCAATGTGCAAGAATGCTGCAAGCAGCTAGAAAGCACTGTAATTAACAAAGTTAGCCTAAAGTTCCCAAATCTAGCCAAGTGTGTGAGAAGAAAAATTAGTTATCAATAATATCCCTAGATTTACTTTACTTCGAGCTAGATAAAGAGGTACAGTTTCTTAAGTAGTTACAGAAAATGCTTTGTAGGAATATCTGGAACTGCTGTTTTAATTTGAATACAGGAAAATAGTCCAGATAGACCATGATTTAAATTTGTATCCCTTTTAGCAATAAAAGTTCTAATAATTACTCGATTAAAAAAACATGTAGAAAGATTTCTTATGAGCTCAGTGATGTCATCTGGAAGCTTCTCACAGATGAAAATAGATGTCAGGTATCAGACTGCTATTGTACCTAAAAAATATTTGCATTCTTAAACTTTACACAAAGGGAATATATTTAAGGAAAAAAACATTTTCCTTCATCTGAGAGAAAAGCGTGAAAAGCAAGGAACACAGTATATTTTCTGCCTAGTTATCTGTTGGAACATTCAGCTGTAAAATTTTAGTTTTCCAGGGCTCCATGTCAACTGTAACTTTTGTTTTTCTCCTTCGAGTGAGCTCTGCTGACACTGTGATTTACCAGTACAGTTGTCATTTAGGTTTATGGAAAATGTGTCTTGACAACTTCTTCAACACCCATGAGATTATAGTGTTCTAGGTGAGCTGTAAGATAAATATGGTTTCAAGACCATCATGAGCATGTGTATTTGTTTATATATGCCAGGTTTTTGTACCTTTTGGATCTATTGATTTAATTATAGAAAGGAGGAGGGTTCATCAGTCATTTTTGATTGTGAGCTGTATTTTTATTAAAACCTGGCAGCTTCCTTATTAGTTAAAAGCAAACTGAGAATGCTTTCCACTGCTTTTCTTCTGTCTAATTCATGGTCAAGAACACTATCAATAAAGCCACCTGGAACGTTTCCTTGCCTCATTCTCACAAATTACTGTGGTGATTGCAGAGCCAGTTGCACCCTGTGACTGCCTTTATCAGCTGGTGTCTACTCTGGGTATTCATGAGGACGTGTCAAAGTGGCTGTAAGCTGTGGGCCAAATCTGTGGCCATAGTCCAGGTTCCTGCTGAAATGAAGAGTTTCACCTTGGGAGCATGCAGCAACCCTCAGCTGTGTCATAAGGCACACGGAAACACAACACATGGAGAAAGGGCCCCAGGGTCTAAAAGCCAACTCTTGCTGCTGGAGGTCAAACTAGAGGTCTGAAGGATCTTGTTGGATGCAATGAAGAATCAAAACCTAGCTTCCATGTAGTCAGATAGAAAGCATAGATACATCAGTACAGATCAGTATCAATATGGAAAGGCCAGTGGAAAACGTTACCAACTCTAGCAAATTAGCAACTTGTCAGAGGCTGTACTGTAATCTTTTGTTTACTACCATATTATCTTCTAGACATTTCAGCCTCTGTTCATTGGGCAACTGCTTTTACAGTGAGACCACTAAATTGATGAAGTTTTATTCATAATGCATTCCCAGTGTACTGAATGGCAAATCAATATTAGCATAAATAAAGCCATTTAAACTAACAGCATAGCAGGAAGACTCCTAAAGAGGGCTCTGAACATTCATAATGCCAAAAACATGACCAGCCTCGGTGTCATCTCTCTGTTGGTAACCAGCAGAATTACAAAACCTTTCCTACCCAGCTGTGTATTTTGTGTTATACTATTCCAGACATTTGTTCACAGCAACTTGGCATTTGAATAAACCTTACTAAGCATGGATGTCTGTGGAGAGCTTTGGGTTTCAGTTTACACACAAGCAGATTTTGAATATCTAAGAGTCATTACTCATGTCAACATTTTACTTTACTCTTTCACTGAAGTCATTGTGAAGCTTGTTTGTTTTAGGTAGACCTGCAGATTAACTGCCTTTATGGAAAGTAATTTAAGTATTCATTCAGAGATGCATCATACAGAAAATTATTTGAATCCATCTGCTCATCTAAAGCCAATGCAATTGTCTTCCTTTTTATAAACACCAACATGATAATTGTTCTTCAGATGTTCTAAAATGTTCTTTCATTCAGTACCCCTCTTTTTTTTTTTTAAGATTTTTTCTAAATAAGACTAGGATATATTTCCTGTTTGCCTGAAGCTATAGTCTATATTTTTGTTGTGTTGTTACATCCAAGTAAAACATGTGAAACCTCTAATAAAGACAGTGAGTTCAATTTCTAAGTCCAAATTTGAAGTGTTTATCTTAATTCAACAAAATCATGAAAAACTGAACTATATATTGAAAACATTCTTAAACATACTTTTTTTAATAATGAAAACATTATATTGCTTTTATACAAGACGTGTTCAAAAGCAATGTGAAGAAAGAAAGAATGCCTGAGAATTACCTTTTTCTAAAATTATTTTCCTGTTTTTCTAGAGATGAGCTTGACAAAGTGGCACTGTTGTTTCTAGGAATGCAAGCTTTTTATAGTTTGGCTCATAACTAATGCACTGTTTTTCCCTCCAGTTTTTGGTGATTGGTTTTTTTTGGTGGTTGTTTTTTGTTTGTTTTGTTGTTGGTGGATTTTTTAGGGTTCATGGAGATGATCTGATAAAGGCAGGAATACCCATAAAATGTGGTGTTATAGATACATCTGCTTTGTTTTTGTTTGCCTTTTCATAACCTCTGTCAATGCAGCCGCCATGATTTCAGAATATTCTTGCCCATTTTGCTGCTTTTCACTTGGCTTGATGAAATTTGCCAGTAGCTTCCTGTTACCTAAGCAATTCATTCCTTCTCTTCATTCAGTAAATCCAGTTACCTGGTTTCCTAGCCATTTACAGCTAGGGCAGTAGTGGCTCAGGGACCTGCACTGAGACCTAGTGGTGCTGTCTTACTCCTTTTGATAGAAAATCAGAGTGTGTAAAAATTCCAATTTATTGCTATTATTATTAGAGAGCTTTTTGGTAGCTGATTGTCTCAGTCCAGTCTGTGTAGACATGGGCCTGATTTTTAAATTTCTCTGTATTTTATGTACCTAATTACATGCTGGAAAATGGGTATAATGGGTCAAAAACTGCGCCAGAATGAATGGCTGCACAATATACAAGGTGAAATCTAATCAGGCCCTAACTGTTTTGCCAGAGTTTATGCTGATTTATTATATAATTTATTCAGTCTACTGATACTGTCAGTCACAGTGTAGATATTTAGAAATTCATGGGCACTGAATTAAATCCCGTTTTCCTCTACAAGTGGTGTATTCATGATAGAGCACGCAAATGGTGGGGTAAGGTCCTGCCTTTGCCTAGGATGGAGTTCATTTTTTTCTTAGCCTACAGCAGCCTTTTTTAATGAGTATTCATTATTTACTGTTTCCTATACATCCGTAAAAGTGGCCGTATTTTCAGAACAGGTTACACAAAGGATCCACTCTGCATTGCAAACTTAAATGTTTGTGTGCCTAAGCAGCCAAGTATTCACAATTCAGAAGCATCAAAACTAATTTGCATATCAATACTGAAAGACTGGGAATGAAAAAAATATATATTTGGGTTTAGTATATAGTATTTTTCTTATGTAAAAATTATTTGAAGACAAAAAGAAATATCTTATAAAGAAACAGCAGTTTAATAAAATGTGTAGTGCGGAAGCAGAACCTGGTGCTAAAATAAGTAAATATATGTATATATATTAACATTTAATTTTTTTAATAGTGATTGTGGATTTACATGTCCTGTAAAGTATTCCACACTTCAGTCAGTAATGCTTATTTCAGAGATAGTAAAACATGTAGCTGTTCTAAAAGGCTGCACAGTTGAAGTTTTGTGCTCGACTTGTCTTTCTTGTTGAGATTAAACACCTGTAGATTTGCAAGTACAAGTATTTCTTCTGACACTGTTTTTAAAAGAAAATCCTGGTGGTTAAATATGCATATAGGCTTGAGAGAAGGAAGATGCTGCAAGTTAAAAAAAATCTGAGGAGACGTGTTTCTTTCAAAAACAATCCCTGAGACTGACAGTAGTTTTAACACTGCAATTTTTCACCCTTGTCTTCCACTTGCAGGAAGTGGGGAAGGGTAACATTTCCATGCACTGAGTGAGCAGTGGGTAGAGTTCCAAAAGGAGCTTGCACAGCAAGTCAGGGAACTGGCACTCACTTCTGATTGTAATGCCTTCAGAGGGTGAAGTGTTCAGCAACTGCTGATTTTGAATTGCAAATAATTTCTGCTTTTATATATTTCTTTAAATTATTTTTTAAAGGAGCCTTTGATTCCAGAAAGAATTACTTCCAGCTTCACAAACTTTCCTCAGTCTCTGTGTGTTCAAAACTGTACCTCCCATGTCCCCTCCAGCAACTGCCCATCAGCCAGTAAAGGGCTCTCTGAAATCTCTGCAGGAAGCTCATCCCAGCCAGGGCTATTTAGCAGTAGTGCTGTGCCATGCACTGTCTTTGGTCCGTGTGTTCCCCCTGGAGTGCCACCTGGCAGTGTCACCTTGGATGAGTTGTACAAAGCCAGGAAGGTTCTGCTGAAAGACTGCTTTGATTCTTCTACTTTGCCTTTTTGCAGAAATCCAAAGTAAACAAGAATCTCCCTGTGGGCTTTGTTTTGTTTTGTTTTGTGCAATTGGTTTGGTAAAAGCTCAGTCTTTCTTGTTTGTTCATGCCTGTGTTGCTCTCAGAAGTATTTAGGAGAAAGAAGAACCTAATGATGGCTGGAGTTATGAAAAGATAAAGAGATCCCAGGAGGGCTTTTCCTCTCCCCTCCTCTCTTTTCACATACAAGCTTTCTCATCTTTTTCCTTGATTTACATCTAATTTGCATACTAGAAGATTTTTCCGTCTTATTTATAAATGTGGTAAAATTTGAGAATTTAGATGAGAAGTAACAAGGTGAGTAATGTAAACAGCTGAACTGCTTGCAAAAGATGCCCACAAACTTGAATTTCCCATATCTTGCTTGCAAGACCAAGACTTGAATGAATGCAAACATTTTGTCTGACTGGAGAAAGGATGATGAATACTCCCCACTAACCTTCTAAAAAACTGTCACACTTTTCAATTTACACACAAAACACAGTATCAGTGACTATTGTACCAGAACAGATGTGTTTTAGTTTGCTGAGCCAGGATCAGAGCATAAATCAGTTTCTTTGCTCTGTGTTTATTACTCCACTGTACAATTTCTAGCCCTGCCAGGCTTTAGTAAGATATTGTTGTGTGCTTTACTGATTAAGCAAATTTTCATGTTTCAGTAGATACAGCAAGGTCTTAATATCTACTCTGCGTGTGTCACATCACAGAAGTTTACTGATGGTCTGTATAGTTTGCTATCATTTTTGTACATAATAGAAATAAAAATTCAATCTCATCTGTATTGCAAGGAGGCGAATGATCCTACAGGAATAATATTTGTAACAAAGTTCCTTATTTGGATTAGCGTACTGATATTTTCTCAAGTTTGAAGACATCCTCATGCATATATTTGTTTTCCATGCTATGGCAGGAAATGTCAGGTATCTATAACAGTCTAGAACGTTTATATAGCCTGGAAGTATTTACTGATTTAAAAACCCAACCAAACAAAAGCAAAACCAAATGCCCGGCTTCCCTGTTGTTGGTGTCCCATTGAGTTCACTAGAACACTGAGGCTTCTGACTTTGAAACACAACAGAGTTCCAGGACTGAAAACAGTACAAAATGAAATATTCTTGATCCATAATTTCTGAAAATTTACTGCTCATACATAGTAAACTGCACACAGGAATTTAGTTTGAGAAACCACTGAAAATGGTAACTGTTCCATTTTTTAACATAAGCTTCTTTTCAGAAGCTATTTAGACAAGATGAGAAAACTCAAAAAAATTAAAGGATGATAGCAGAGATTTAATGCAGAGATTTCAGGTCAGAAGAGCCTCTTTCTAAAGAGAAAAAGAATATGAGATAAAAGATTAAAGGTATTTTGTGCTATCTTTTCTCTTCTGACACATGGCAACAATGCACAGAGAAGAGAGAGGTTAATTTATTTTCCTCCCAGCTAATGCATTCTATAGGCTGTTCTGAATAGAAGGAAGGAAACCACCCACACAGGCTTTGAGGAGACATTAACAGAAAAATTTACAGCTCTATTATACAGTGGTATATTCAGACAAGTAGTGCCAACACCTATCTTTTATGTGCTGCACTGCTTGCTAGTGAATAAGGAGTAAATGTTTTGACAGTGGGTATAAAGAGTTTTTACAGTATTTGATAGTTGGATGTAGAATGAACTCTGAAGGAAACAATTAAGAGGTATATTTTTATGAAGTTCACAGGGAATTAACTGTGAGCCACACTGGCAACAGTGGCTATAACACACCTGATTTTCTGTAAACCTGAAGAAAAATACCCATTATTACTGCATTATTTTTTAGGTGGGATTTTTTAAGAGTCTTAGGGGTGTAAAGCATCCATTTCTTTCAGAAATTCCATGGGTTTTTAATTGCTTTAGAGAATCTTATTTTTAGGGAATTAAGAAATCTTCTGAGGACTGAGTTTGCTTTATTCTAAGAACTGTTGTACCCTGACAAAATAGAGAGCTGAATCCACATTAGAAAAAAAAAAAAACCCAACCCAACCAAGCAACCAAAAAAACCCCACCTAAACAAAACAAGGCCTATATATTTTTACCTGTGATACTTTTCCTTGAATTTCTCCTGTGTATAGAGACTCAAAATAGTCCTATGCACCAAGTAATTCTTCAAGGAGAGCTCATTTAGGGTGTGATGGGTTATCAGTGTGCCTCCTCCTTGCCTAAAGGGGTCTCTTGCCATCAGAAATACATAACTCCTCTGGGCCTTGGTTTCCTATACATGTCTGTGTGTAGCCCAGGGCATACTTCCTACACTGAGCAAGGCACACTGGGGAGATGGCTGAGTCTCAGTGATGTGTTGCTTCCCAATCCTGCATCTGCTTTAACTCTGCCAGGATGGTTACAAAGGAGAGGAGTGGTGACGAATGGCTAATGGGCTCCTGCTCACCTTTCCCCAGCACAGATTTATCTCTATCTGAGGTATGTTACTGCATGCTTGACTCCTGAAATTGTGCAGGAGAAGAGGTGGTGAATGTGGAGCAAAGAAAACTTTCTCCAGGGTTTCCCTAAGCAGCCTCACTTAGCTTTGCTTATGTAGCTCAGAAGAGGCTGGCCCCATACTGGCCCTGGAGTACTGACATAACACGTATGTGAATATATTTCAAATATGTGTTTTACCTGTTGATTTCTAGATATGTCCCAGCTTTGTCTCCCAGTGCAGTTCTATGGAGGCAGGACAGTTTTATTTACACATATTTTAGGTTTTGCTTTTTGTGACCTATTGCGCATATTTTCTCTATTATCAGTGTCCGTAAATATTACTAGTTACTAGGACTTAGATTACCAACCTGCAGCACAGCATGAAGTACCTGCATTCTCACTAGCTGTAAATAGGAAAGCATTACATAGGAATTCAGCACCCCTTGGCTCTTGGGCTCTTGCCATGACATTTCTGGCCAGATTTTGGAAAGCAAACAAACAAACAACCCCCCACCCCCCCCCAAAAAAAAAAACAAACCCACCAAAACAAAAACCCTGGAATTCCCCCTAAACCCCAACAAACTTGTCATTGTGCTGGTTTTTTGTTTGGGTTTTTATTGAATTTTTGTTTTGTTGTTTGTTGTGTTTTTTCCAAGCCTGGCCATTTATTTCAATGTCTAAATGGGAACAGAACTCTTTTGAAGATCTAGTCCCATGTGAGTTTGTTCTGCCTTAACAGCAGATGGCGAATAGCTTCAACAGCTTTGTTTCCATTACCAGATGTCTTTGATTTACTCCCTTGCTTTGCTTTTTAGCCTTTATTGCTTCTATTCTGAAATAGCAGAGGCAGAGCTATTGTTATGTCTCAGCTATAGCTTTTTTCACACAATACTATTGATCTCTTCTTTCACTGTTTGTTTTGTGGCATTATTCAAAAAAGTATTGTGACTAAAAAAGGAAGGAGAGGGTGAAACCTCTCGAACAGTAGCACACTGTAAGATCCTATTGCTGCAAATATTTGTGCATGTATTTAATTGTGCGTGCTACTCCTGCTGGAAGCACCAGAGAATGACAATGTATGACTTAAATATGTTTGTTATTTTTTGACTATTTCAGTCACAGTGCAGTCCACAAACAACCATTCTGATAACAACAGACTTTAAATTCTGTGTGACATTGGCAGTCTCAAGGATGGCATAAAGTATTCAGTCTAGACATCACCTTGCTGTAGATTCATTGTGTCCTTCCCAAAGAACAACCAGAACTATGTTCACTCAGTTTAGGAGTCCACGTATGGACTTGCACCTGTGGGAGAGAATTGGAAAAGTCGACCTGAGCAAACTTGCTTTGAGTGATGCTTTTCCTTGATAGTGTAAACCATAGCTGCTCCAATTCTTACACTGCAGGGAAGCCATTACATCATCTTCCCTGCTTTTGTGCTTATGATCTTTCTGAGTGGCTGAAGGAGCTGGATGTTTCACCTTCTTCCAGACCAGAGATGGTTGCTGGTATCATACATCTGAATGTTTGTTTCAAGCTTTTATTATCCCACCTTATTATGGGATCTCAAAAAGGTCAGGTCTATTCTAAACTTTAGTTCCCCAGCTCCAGTATTCATCTTAGCTCGTGTTGGCTCCTCATGTGCGTCTTTATCTTCTGTGGGCTCTGGGAGCTCTGCTCCTCTCCATGAGGTTCCTGGAGTGAAGTTCTCAGAAGCTGTTCTTGCTCCTCCTGGCAGTGGCTTGTGTTAGTGCTGCCGTGTGACACAGCCTGGCAGCTCCTCTGAAACCAGACTGGCTGCACTTGGGTCAGTCCCGTCTGAATTTCTGTTTACTTGTCTGATTAGTTCTTATAAAACCAATTGCCTTTACTCAGATTTTGGCCCCAAGTAGGTTTGAACTTTACTTCAAACTGCATGATTTTTAAAATCATAATGAAGTGGGGAAAAAAAATTATGATTTATTTTCCTGTCATCAAACCAGAACTTTTGATTCAAAATGCTCAAGACCCTAAAAATCTATTCTATACAAAGTTATTTTCAGGCTTTTATAGTGGTTTTTTTCCTGATATTTATTTCAGATTTTTTTTTTCTTTCATTGTGACGTGTAAGCCAATTTTTACTTTCAAATTAAGTCTTGAAGAGAAAAGTTGGTTTGGAAACTTTTGATAAATTTGTTCTTTTGCCATTGGGAAATTTCTTATTCTAAACGTTATATTTAGAGTGGTATGTCTGCCTAGCTCAGTTTTTGAGTTGAAAATATGGAAGGATTTGGCTGATTCGTAGCAAATTGATCCTTCCCTCTTATGGCCATTTTATCCCTATCTTTCAAAGTACTGATTAGATCTGCCTCTATAATTGAACAAATATAGTCCTTTGCATTTTTCAGGAGTTATCTGTTAATTCCTCGTAATTCCTTGTGTTTACTCATTTATTTATTGTTTACACTTGCTCTCAGTGTAATGTGTTTTTATGACCTTTAGCCTGTGAATCATTTATGTAATGATTACCAGGCATATTTGTATTCATTTGGGCTTTGATCTAATCCTACTGTAAACAGAGGCGATACTGGTATCAGCTTCTCTGTGTTTTGGATCCTGATTAGTGACCTACATCACCCTGGTTAGATGTCTTAAGTTGTATAAGCAGGAGGAATCTCTTTCTTCTGCATTGATTACGTGTGAATATTCATAATTGTTCATCAAATCAATTTTGCACAAAATAGCAGGCTTTTCATAATGGTCATGAAAGCACTTTTGGCATGAATGCTTTCATTTCGTTGTTCTCATTTATTCATGCCAGTGTTTGTAACACTTTTCTGAGTAAGATCTCATGCACTGGAGTGTTTGAGATCAAGTTAATGGAAAAATATGAAACGAGAAATCATCGGCTGAGCAAGTAGCTGCTGTCACAGAAGGGTAAATGAAAACTTCTGGGCTGTGTTTGTACCTGTTGTCCCTCTAATCTTAGTTGGCCTCTTGGCATATACAAATATATTATAATATGTGTATATTATAAATTTATATCATACTTATACAATATATATATTTATATATTGAAAATATATTTACCATTAAAGGCTGAATTATCTTTTTATATAAACATGACTATTACATGTGGTACGCTGGACCCTTGGTGGATTACAACAAAGGACATGACATAACTTTATCTGTATAATAATGAAAAAATAATTTTAGACTTCTAGTGCATAGTCTGCCTTGTTGGCAAAGTTTATTTCTAGTTTGGATTCATGCTTGGTATGGCATTCTTGTAACAAATATATACGTATTTCATCTCCTGAGTTTCACTCAAGGGTGTATGAAGGATAATCCTGAAGGTGGAGTGGGAAGCTGAGGGATCATTGCAGAATATTGCAGAATAGTACTTTTTTATTTATTAATAAATTAAGAATAAGCTTAATATATCCTAAATGTTAGGATGTTCTTTTTCCTTTTTGAAAGATTGATGGCAGTAAAAAAAACATAATTACATCAAAAATGTTAAGACTTGCCTATCATCTACAGATTGTCATTACAGGCCCTGTATTTTAAAAATGAAGCTGTAGTTAAGAACACATCTGTTGATGATGAGTGTTCTATGATTTAAAATAACTGTCTTAGAAAATGTTATTCTCTTGCTAAGAATTCAAGATGGTAATATCTATAAGCATTGCAAAACGGGACTGTTTTTTTCCTTGTAAAAATCTTTTTGAGAGACTAGCAAGAATGAGAGTGAGGGGGAAATTAGTTTTCAAAGCATCAGCAATCTATTCCTGATAATATTTATAATTAATATCCTAACTAGCACAAATAAAAGCACCTGTGATTCTATACCTCCTACTGGAGCCTTGGGAAACCAAAGTTTCTTGATTTTAGTTAAAACAATTTTAAACATAGCAGTTCCACAGGTATTGTCTATCTCTCTACAGTCATCTCAGGAGAGAGCAGTGCCACTCTTTTTCCAATTATCTTGAGAATGGGATAATGTTTCTTAAAGGATAGAGGGAGACTTTCATTGCTGTAATAACTAGCCTCTGAAGAATTGAACCAGAGAAAAGTAAAATAACTAGGAGGCAAGGAGAGGGAGGAGATGGCGGGAGAGATGGTTTCTTGTGAGCTATTAACAGAATCAGGAGAGTGAAAGGGAAGAAAGTGGCTGACTGATAATTTATTACACCATCTTTAGCAGAAAAGAGAATTAAAACAAAAAAAAGAACTTGGCTGTGAGCAATGTAGCATTTCTCACCTACTCAAGGATATGGAGTGTCCAGAACAAAAATAAGGTCTGGCAAAGAAGATGGCATCGTGTGGAAGCCGCCAGTGTTTTAGCTCCACAGAGCAGTTGAACAGATTGCCATTAAACTAATCAATGCTAAATTAATTTCATGTTATATGCCTGATAGTGATTCAAACCCTAGAAATATCCTAATAGTGTTCACTATATAATATAACCCCTCTTTTTTAATGACTTTCTTCGTTTTACAAATCCTCTATATTCATCGAGGCTGAATTGTCTAGGCCACCTCATTCCCTGTCAGGGCCTCATAACAATTCTGGCACTGTTTGGAGAAGAAGTAGTTATAACAACATCCAGTTCCTATCTCGAAAGTTATCATCATGCCTTCAATCTAGAATTACAGTATAAATACATGTTTATTGTAAGTAATGTAGCATTTTCTGGTGATGGCACTGTTTATCCTTCCCTGCTATTAAATGCTCTGAGATTGGTAGTGTGGCTCATCTACATTTATTTCCAGCAGACACTTGTCAAGGAAATAGCTATTAGAATCACTAATAAAACTTTTCATGTAAATTTAAATGAGGCCAGCTTGAGAGAAGACTGGGTTAACAGATAATGTGATTTCAGAATCAGTTTTTGTGTAATTCTTGGGTACCTGGTATTGGGATGTGGTGGTACAGCTTCCCATAATATGCTATATCATATGGATTTGTATTGGTGCTATCTTTTTATCTGAACAGAGTTCAAAACCTTTTAATAATTCATCTTGGAATACCTCCAATAAAACTATTCCTAATTTTGAAAAGTGCATTAATTGACAGTTGCTTAGCAGTTACTTGCTGTTTTTTAAACAAATGCATATGTTTGCACATTTACTGCCTGTTTTTAATGTCTGGTGCAAAGACGATGCAATATCCTTCGTAAAAGAGAAACGTATGCCATTCAGCAGACCATACGTGTGTGTGTTTCTTCTTAGCACTGAGGGTACTCCTGTAGCGACCTCTGAGCCCCACTGAGATTGAGCCCTTTCTCACTGCACCAAGTAAAACTATAAAAGAAATTCATATTCTCAAAGTGGACAAAAAAATGAAAGAAGGAGGTGCTTTTCTACCTTTCTTAATATTACACGGTGTTTGCTTTTAGTACCCAGACCTCCTCAGTCCCTTCCTATGTCTCCCAGAGGCACAATTTTCCTTAAGTACTTAATTAGAGCATTCCAAACTTTCAGGTAAGCTCTTCTTTGTGCAAACTGATAATCCCTGAACTATGTTTATTATTACATTAAAACAATGTGGCTTTTCAGTACTTGGACTCCATGGAACTCTCACTAGGACGTGTAGGATTCTATGATGACAAGCAGTTCCATTAAATATTACATGTATTGTTTGGAGAAAGTTATCCCCCCAGAGAGTAACTTTGGAACATTCACATACATTATTTACTGACGTATGTGCCATGTTCGCATTCCGAATGGCCTAATTCAACATCTGTTCCTGATGAGAGTGAGCATCTGGTGTTTCACAGATAATTGAGACATGAGCTGACTGTCCTCTAGGCCGACCAGACAGACTGGAACCAGGTTCTCTGGGTGGATGATAAGAGCTGGCTCAGTGCCAGGTGCAATTCTGGTCACACCTTTCTTGTGGGTTGGGATCAGAAGAGGATTTATCTGCTATAACCTCTATGCAAGCAGAAGCACCAGCAACTTCAGTGCTGTGCCCCAGAATCAGAAAGAAAAAGAGAGATGAAGATTTTTCCAACACAAAAAAAAATAAAATGGAAAAGTTATTTAAACTCTACTCCTCCTAAATATTTTTCTCCAATTTACCTATAGTCATCTATGGATGTGTATGTGTGTGGATGTACAAAAGCAGAGAAGTGCTTTTTCTCCTGGCACTTGCTGTACGTTCCCTCTGTAGGACCTATAAAGCAGTTATAAGGCAACAGAGTCTGAAGAACTGCAATACAATTGCAAGTATCAGCAGTGGAATGCAAATTCAAACTGCAATGCCAAGCCATGCTAGTCTGGATCACCTGTCCAGAATTCGCTGGTTTGATAGGCCAGTTGCATTTATGCACTTCCTTTGAAAAAGCAGTAAGGCTGGGAAAAAGCAAGTCTTAACCTTCAAATTAAAAAGCATATCCCAGCAGACTCCATCAAAACTCTTACAGCTATTCTTCAGAAGCAAATAGCACAAACATTATCTCCATTGCTCCATCTCCTCCTAGAAACATTCCAGTCTTCAGAAGTTACATCATTGTGATTTGACTTCTGTTCAGTATTTGCTGCATTTGATTGCCTCTGACAGACCTGTTACCTGTATAACCATGGGTTTTTCTTTCCAGGCATTATCAGCCGTCAGGAAGCAGAGGAGTTGTTGATGAATAAATCTGAGGGCGCGTTCCTGGTGCGAGTCAGTGAGAAAATCTGGGGCTACGCGTTGTCCTACCGCCAGCAAAACGGCTTCAAGCACTTCCTGGTTGATGCTTCGGGGGATTTCTACAGCTTCCTGGGGGTCGATCCAAACCGACACCCAACGCTCACAGATCTGATTGATTTTCACAAGGTAACACTTGCTAGGTGGAGATCAATAGCCGAGTGGAATGGATTAATAATTTAATGAGGAGCCATGTAGTTTGAAACCACACTGGAAAACAGTAATGACCATAATGAGGGAAAGAATATTGTACACTAAGCCTAGCTGTAACATTCATACTTCTGTTGCAGTGAATCAGAAGGCTGTTCCCCTTCTTTCAAATGCTCCAGTGTGTACTTGTGTCACCTTATACCATGTGTGCTTTCCTTGGCTAGAAATGGACTAATAAGGCCTGACAGATGTAACGCTTTCTGAGCCTTTTTGCTGTGGAAAATTGGATTGGAAATACCATAGAAAGGTCTTTCAATGAAATTTCAGCATTTTTGTACCTTTGATGTGAGGGCTGTAATGTGCAGAAGCAAGAGAGTGTGACCCTGTACTAAAGAATGGAAAATGGAGAGGTTCTCTTTTAGGGATATGTTAAGGGTCACTCCTTATTACCCAAAACAATCTTACAAGAGTAATTTACAATTCGACTTTAGATGGGTTTGAATTACTTTACCTCTAACTTCTGTTTCTTGTTGCCAGACTGTAAGTAAACAGTAGCACTGTTTCTGAAAGCATAAGTTGTTTTCATTGTCTTGCATCTCTCCCTATCTTCATCAGTTTAATTCTGCTTTTTTCTTAGCCACACTTATAATTCCTCTTCATCCTCTCTTTTCTAGTTCCCCTTCCTATTTTATCCTTTTCTCACTCTTGTCTCAGAGTGAGAAAATTTTTTGCTCCTCATTTTCTTCACAGCTTATAATTTTTTAAGTATTCTGTCTCAGGTTATTTCTCTTCTAAATTCCCTGTCTTTCAAATCTTGCTTTTATTTCACTGGTTTTGCAACATCTTTTTAGTGTTGCTGTAGTGTTCCCTCAGAGATCACTATGACATTAAATGTCCACAAATTTTATTTCCACATGGGGGGATGGTAGGTGTCACATTTGACTAAAAAATATATCCTCCCCTAATTTGATGAAATCCTTTCACAATGGCCACCCTGGAAGCCCAAATCCGTGACACCTTCCTTGTACAGAATATCCTTTTGGCCAGTTTGGGTTAACCAACTGGGCTGTGTCCCCTCCTAGTTCTCCCTTATTCCCAGCCTACTCTGCCAGCAGGGCCTGAGTGGGGAAAAGAGAAAGCCTTTGTGCTGTGCAAACACTGATCACCAACAGCCAAATCTGTAGTGTTTGATCAACACTGTTTTAGCCACAAAATTCAAAACACAACATCACAATGGAGCACAGGCTGTTGTGAAGAAAGTAGCTCCATCCCAGCCAGCCCTAATGCACCTGGAGAGAGTTCAACCAGGGCCTTGTCAAGGAAAGAAAAGCAGACATGCAACACCTCAAATGCAGATTATCAGGTGTTGGATGTAGGACCTCTGGCTAGTATAATATCCTCTCTGCTCCTGGTGACGGTGAACCAGTTCCAGCCATCTCTGCTCCAGCTGTGTTCCTATATTTTCATCACAGCTCATGTTAGGCAGTCGCTGTATTAGAAACACATCTTTTTGCAGGCAGCAGCAGAGCACTTGTCAGAAGCTGAGTGGCTTTTAGTTCCTGCCATTTTAAAAAAGAGAAAAAATGCTTCCTTAGGTGATAAAAGTTAATGATAAGAGTTAATATCTGCCCCTGTAGTAAGCCTGTAAGGGAAACTGGTTCACCTTTAATGCCAACACACAGTTCACTTTTCCCTGTCTAGCTTATAGCTGCATTGAAACTGGTCTCTTTGGCAATCACTTCAGGAGGCATTTATCCTGTCTGTCACAGGGTTTTCTTAGAGGCTTTTCTGCCTGCGCTGTCTGGTGAAGTACACTGTCAAGTCTCCCCAAGCCTCCTGGTAACCCCAAGCAGTCTGTATGTGACAGGTTGAGCTGCGGGCACACTTTCTCTTGCAGATATTGCTGTAATTTTTGGAGAAGGTGCTGCGTTCCTCAGGACTATTTTTGGGAGAGTATGCTTCCCCACTCCAAAAGTTGCATGGACTTTTCTTTGGGTGCCTTTTCACTTTCAATCAGAATGGACAGGGCAGGAGTAGCTAATTTTTTACTTGCTTAGACCTATTGACTTCATTTTGTTTAATTTTGATTTAAAAAAACTAAGACATCACTCCAGAAGCTGAGCTGACAGTCACAAGGGGGTGATAACCATTACCTGGAAAAATAAACCTTACAGAATGTGGTGTGAATGTACATCTTACTTTTTCATTATTTGCATTTAATTACTGTGTGAAAAGTGGATGACTGCCAAGTATTTGTATTTACTTCCTCACAACCTTCTTGTCTAGTTAACAAGGTGGTGATTGGCCAGAAGTTGAACTCAGTGATCTTAGAGGTCTCTTCCAACCTAAATGATTCCGTGATTCTTTGATGCTGAAAATAATTAATTTGGGTAGGAATTTTCTGAACTGATTCTCAGTCTGATGTAGTGATTGGGAGGGAACAACAACTGGGAGCCTGCATGTGTTCTGCAGAAATCAAGCACGAAATTTGCATTGAATTTCAATAGAAACTTGATAGGTTTTGAAAATGTTGGGTCCATATAGAGATCCATAACTTGGATCTAAACTTTCAGATGAAGGATTGCTATTTTAGTCAATATTATTCTGGATTCCGTCTCATTTTGGTGCATCTATCAATCTTCAATGTCTACGGAAACAAAAATGAACTATCACTACTGTAGGAATAAATGTAAAGACCAAGTTCTTCACTTTTTCAGTGAATGCCTTGGTAATCAGTCACTGGAATGATGCACTTGGCACATGAATATTTAATTAATGAGAATAAGTGCTATGAGTACAGACTGCCTTTACCCTAGCAAGGGTAATGTCTTTCACCTTGCTGCCATCAGTCAGAAAGCTGTTACTACTGTGTGTGAGCACTCAACACTGAGCTCTTGCTCAGTCTGCCCGGGGGAAGTAACATGGTAAGACTGGCATCTGTCTGTTAAATTATCCCATGAGAACACCCTTTATAGCCACCTGTAGCTGGTTACCTAAGTAGTGCAGCAACTTACTAGTACAAATCAGAGCCTCTTGTGTGCATTGGCTTCACTGTTTGATACCAGCACAAGTTACTACCAGCATAAGTATGAGATAAACAAAGCACGTAGAAAATGATTAATTGATAAGATCCTTTTGCTGGTCTGTAATTATTTTATCAAATGTTTATTCGTAATTGCTTGCCACTTACAGTGGAGTGATGGCCTTCATTGCTATCCTTCGAAGATAGGTGAGGCTTAGATCTTTGATATTTTAATTGGTTTTATCTTTCCAGGAAGAAATCATCACATCCTCAGGTGGGGAGCTACTCCTGGAGCCATGTGGGCAGCAGAAGAATCCACCAGACTACAGCCCTTTATTTGAATAACTGATCCAGGACTAACAGGAATGCATTCTGGATAGCTGTAGTAATAGATAGTTATAACAGTAAACAATGAAAGTAGGTAACCAACTTTCAAAGCCACTGGTCTTGTGGCCAAAAAGTATTCTCATTAGGAGGCCTAAAGTATTTCTGATTTGCATCTGAATTATCAACATTATTCACATTGCTAGCACTTGAAAGGTGAGAAATTACCGGCAAATAGCAAGAGGACTACCAAAAAATTTTCAAGGGGTTGTGGCCAACTGCACTGAACGCTAAGTTCTTGTCTTAATTTTCTCATGTTTTATACAGCAAGAAGCATGGGCGGGAACTATTCATAGAGTACTGTATGAAGTATCAGTGTTGGTGAACAGATTCTGTGCTCCAAAGCAAGGTCTGACAGTTTCTGTTGACAATTTCGTTACTTAGTGGTGCACTTTTGATAACAAGAGAAGCAATCTTAAAACATCCCTGTGAAGTTTCTGATTGCTTACTCAATTAGGTATAGCTTGAAACTTGCCATTATGCTTTTGAATTCAGGCTTCCCACAGCAGAGACAGAATAAGGTCATACACATTTTATTTACATTTTATTTACATTTTATTTACATTTTATTTACATTTTGATTCAGCCCAACAGCCTTGGAAGCAACTTTACTCCTGTACAGTAAGTGGTCAGTTTATTCTAAAGAAAACAGTTTGCTTTGCTGCAATTCTCTCACTGGCTTTGTCATGTTTTCCACTTTTAGATGTGCAACAGTGGATGTTGCCAGCTTTACTTTGCTCTAGGACTGGGTATTTTCCTCATCTATGAGAGAGAGTGGGGTTGGTATATTTATACGTAGAAAAGATACAACTAATTACACTATCATCATGCTATTTTATGTTTAAGAACAAGATGCTCACAATGTGTTCCTGATCCATTTGCTATAAATATTAACCCCATGAAAGTAAACCAGAAGCCTAGATCTGTGGAGCAGTTGCTTAGTGTTTGGACTAGAAAAATAATAAAATCTCATCACAGTACACATAGGGAGGGCACACTGAGCATATTTCTGTAAGCTACTGCTTTGGGCAGTCTCTGAACCCTATGGGGTTCTCTTCAAAATCCTGGTGTAAACCCCTCCTGAACCCCCTGTAAATCCCTTTCTCCTCAGTCATTTGACTGTTGACTCACTTACCTTCTGTACTGTGACTGATCTGGATAGTAAAATCATCCAGGAAAAGGAACTTGTCTTGTCCAAGCCAAAAAGCACTCTAAACACTTAAGGTGCTACAACAATAAATACTTGTGGTGGTAATAGCAATATTTTTTAAAATAATTAATTCTATGGGTAGCTCATATTAAAGCACAGATTTTTACACACAAGCTTCATTCTTGGTCAGGAACTTTCTCTGGTTAACATTGGGTTTTGCGTGATTTAATCCATCAATGTTTGTGACCCGTGAAAAGAAAATTCTATTGAACTTCCCACAGAGACAGCCGGGCAGTTTCTGTGCTAATCACCTGGCACACTGGCTCAGGAGGTTTTAAGTAGTTACTGTTAGCACCTCAGAACAAAGCAAGTGAGGACACAGCAAAGAAGCAAAGAGCAAGAAAGATCTGCTTTCTCTGAGAAACCAGCTCTGTGCTTGCTCCTTCTGTCAGAGGCATCCCAAGAACCTCCTCAGCCTCGAGATATTCACAGCTGCACAGTTTTGTCATGGAACAACTGGACCTCTACTTAAAGGAGAATGGAAAGGGACCTTTAAAATTAAAAAAAAAAAATGTAAGTATCCATAGGCCTATCTCTGAGGTCAGAAAGTGATAGCTGACTGTATAGGATTAGACACCTAGGCATTTTACAGACCAGTCTTTTGCCTTTATGCCCTGAAAAAAACCCCAAATAAACCAAGAACAACAAAAAAACTCCCCATGAAATGCTACCTTCCCTTAGGAAAAGGTGCTAGGCATGCTAGAAGACATGAAAATTCCAAAGTTTTTGGAAGATTACTCAACCCACGGCACAGAATTTTGTGAATGTTTATAGACAGAATATTGAAGAACTTGTTCCACATGGAATTCACATTCAAAATCTGATAATAATACAGCTATTTATTTCTAGTGACACAGTTCCCAGCAACTGCTTGTGTTTTGTTTAGCCATTAAGAAGGCTTGGAAATAACAGCTCTTTAACTTATGTGGCCTCTTGTGATGTAACTAACATTACTGTCACTTCAGAGCACATTTCCAAATTTTAATTTTCTAAATTTTATTTGTCTGACTTCTCTCAATGTCTCACTCTAAGGTTTACCTAGCTTTCAAATAAAGCCCTTGTAAGTTCCCCTGCAAATGATATTACTTGGAAAACTGCAATTTCTGCTGAGAGTTTTACTATCCTAAAAAATGGCAGAATTCTAAAGTAAAGGAATTGCCTTTAAGGAATTGCCTTTTTTTTTCCCCATAGCCCCACAGAAATAATGAAAAATAGCCATCCAATTCATAGATTTACCAAGAAAGAAATCTAAACAATATATAACCAGAAGCAGCAGCAATAAAATATGGTGCACTTAACTGAAGATAAGTTTTGAAGGAAACAAAAAGAGGTCATAGATAGCAGAAACTTAGAAGAACAGAAGTTTTCCTTGGTAGAGATGTGCAGCTGTTGCCAATATACTTGAGGGAAGTACAAGCATGAAGATGTTTTCTCAGTGAACAGGTGCTTCTTGTCGCCTAAGGGGGCAACAAGACAGTAAAAGGACTATGAAAAGGTAGCCCAGTTAGTAGGAGGAATAGAAGGTAAAGCAGTGAAGGAGCGAATCTGGAAAATTTAAGAAAAGAAAGGGGAAATGTGCTTATCCTGTTGTTTTTGAAAGCATTTTGGATTTTTGCTGCTCTGGGAGAAAGACTGGGCGCTGCTACCTCATTTCTCTCTGACAGTCTGCAAGATTTCAGCTTTGAGCTAAATCTGCCTTGGAGGTAGATTTGACACTCCTGAATCTGTAAGAGCTGGGCTGGTCTGTTCTGCAGCCTTGAGTGCTGCATCTGCCTCCCTCCGTCTGCCTCTCATAGTGCTGGCTGCAGCTGCTCATCACTGGGTGAAAAACTGGTCGTGGTGCTGCCATTTCCTTGGCTGCCAGGGGTAGCTTTAGCTTATCCCCCGGGACCTTCCAGCCTTGCTTCCTGACCTGTTTTTCTAATGGTAGGTATTGGTGAGTCATAAGAAGGGCATGTTATGGAGTTTCCTTAATAAGATTCCCTGTCAATATTTCTTGTTGGTGAGACCACCAGGTATTCACTATGGTAATTGTGTTTCATAAGGAAAAAATGCCACAGCAGTAAGGTAAACTTTTAGACTTTAAAATGAATTGAACTTTTCTCATATCTGTTTCACTGCAATAAAATATGGCACACAAGGTCGCAAGCTTGTTTGCAGGTATCTTTGAAAACAGCATCTCTTGGGGATTTATTATTGCTTCCTCCTGGATCCACAGATCCATCTGTTCTTTTGAATTTTGTTTTAATCTGTTATTGCACACAGACATCTTTGATTTAATATTGACCTCTTCTCTAAAAAACATAAAACATGACCTCTTCTCTGAAAAAAACAAAAAACAATAGAAGAAACTGACAGCAATCATGGGTGAGATTTCCAAGGTACTCAAAGAACGTAGATTCCAGCCTATTAACTCTTGCAATTAATGGAATATTGATGTAGGATGAGTATTTGCACATTAGTTTTATAATAGATATCCTGGATTATTCTTTTAAGTTCTAAATCCCTATTGTTCTGAACGAATGCTAAGCTAAATAAAATAACACCTGCCTCAAGAAAGAGATACGTAAAAATTGTTTTCATAACAGAGATTTATTTTCAGGCTTACTGTGTAGAAACTCTTTCCAAAAACCAGATTCAGAATGAGAATTTCCACTAGATTTCAGTTACCTTGAATCAAATTTAAAAAATCTATTTCTTTGCTGAGGTGAGGCAGTATTAATACGTATTACAGTAAAAGCTTTAGTTTTTATGAACTAGGAATCCACTTCTGCTCGGTCTTCCCTCGAGTCACGACAAACCTGAATATAAAGCATTAATGGTGTCACACCGCATTTCACTGCAGTCTAAATTCTTCCATTTACATAAAGCCACAACACAAACCTGGTCTCGGGCAGACTGTGGTAGTTCGCAGTGGGAGAAGTTTTCTCTTTCTATGAATAAATTTGTTTTCATAATTTACAGGTCATAGCTTATATTTCAATGATTTTCTAGGACTGGCTTTCTTTTCTGTCTCATTTTGGCTTTGCTTTAAGATTCCTTTTCCCCTTCCCAAGAGGATGGGGTAAGTGACCTCTGTGAAGCGTGTCCCTGGCCAAGCTATCAGCTGCAGAATGAGGTGCTTGCACTTGACCAGATGCTTGGTGTGTGTTTCCTGAGATGAATCTCCTGGATACATACTGTCAGATGATAATGATGCATAATTGATTTTTATAGCTAATTTCTTGCCATGCAAGTGCTGTGTGAAAGCTTCTATTCAAATATTTGTTTACTGCTAGTGATTAATCCTGTAGCTTGTATAGTTACATGATGGCCCGTAGCTAATGCAAATTTTCTACTAGGCTGGAGCCTTCAATGGGTTTGGTTTCTTCTCCCTTGGAATTTCCTCCAGTAGTTTTAAATGACGGTAACATTTTATAGTATCTTTATTATACATCAATAAGTGATTTTTCTTATGGAAGAGGAATTACTTCAAAAGAGACTGGACATTTAGTTTGGTCCTATTTGTGTCCTCCCGATGTATGTACAAAGAAAACACTTGGAAAGTTAACATCTCCTTTAAAGTTTAGCTGCATTTTTCCCCTGTTCTCAGTTTTAATGAGAACTGTGGCTGGGAGAAGGTCATAAGCTCACAAACCATGGAGAGAAAAGAGAGGAGGCAGGGCTGGTTTATTCCATATAAATTTCCATATAACAGCAGGCAAATCTTGGGTTAAGTACTTCCTGAGATGCATTGGTTTTCCTGCCTATCATTCAAAGGACATAGGCTGAGACCTGTGGTCACTAATTTTCCCTCACACAAGAGCAACAGGAAGGAATTCCTAGTGGGTGAGAAAAAGGCCCAGAAGTTGTACAGTGAGTAACATTACAGTGCCCCAGAAATGATACAGAAGTAGTGTGGATCAAGACCACAGTAAAGACATATTTTGTGTATGGATGTGGGAGTTAATTCTTTTAATTGAACAATTGTTGTCATTAATGGTCAATGCATGTGAAGATATGGCCAATCGTAATGCACCTTCTATTCCACAAGCTGATAGATCATAGATGGCCTGAAAGGAAAATCAGACATACTTGTCTTAGACAAAAGTTACTAAGTATTCTTGTAGGTTATTTGGGGCAGAAAATTGTAGAATGTATAATGCATATCAGGATATGCAAATATGGAAACTAAGCACTGCTTACCATACAAAGCATGATGAATTTGTCAGTGTAATTTTTACAGCACTGAAAAACTCAGTGAAGAATAAAGGTATCCGTGGTTATTCTGCTCTCCTGTAGGAAATGTCAGTATTGTAAACAAGAAAATATCTTCTCATCCAGGAATTTAATCTTAGTAATGGACTACAGCAAGTCATTTCTGAGAGCTGTACAGTGAACACTGCACTGCAATTAGTAAGATAGCCAGCCTGTTGCACTTATGTCTGTTCTTGATTCTCAAAGTCTTTTTGCTTGTGATAGCCTGATGCTAATGCAAAATATGTCTTTAGGAAGTCATTCAAATCCAATGTAATGAAGAAGTGTTAAGGTATATGTTTCATTATCATTTTACTGTTGACATTTTCTCTCGAGGAATCCCAAGAAAAAAAAATAAAATTCTAACAGCAATGCATAAATTCTGGTCTGACTTCAAGATGATATTTTATTACTTATTATGTGCTGTACTCACATCATCCTAGTTCATTCACTTTGAATTTCAGTGGTCTATATGCTATATTGGGATCTATCTCCATTTTTTCTTTAATAAGAAAACAGTAGAGACAGATGTATGTGAGCGAACTGTTCCGTGGGATAAAATTCTTCACTTAATTCCAAGTCTGAGCTCCCACAACATTCACTGGAGTTCACGTGGCAATTCGTAGGTGATAAATATGAAATTTTTTTATTAGGGCTGCCTGTCAAAATCACTTTTGACTTTCCCCAGAGTTACTCTAAAATCTTCCACTGACACTCTTTAATGGAGAAATGTTCTGTTTTCAAAATGCCAAGCTTCATAAAATTGTTTCAGTTCCTAAGAGTAAAAAATAAAAAAGAGTAAAACTGTCTAAAGGCCTTTTTTAATTGCAAAAAATATGAAAGATATGTTCAAATCTAACACAGAAAATTTTATATTTTATTAATCTCTAAAAGAAAGTGTGCTACGTTATGCTCCAAATTCAATGCAGATATTCAATGTTTTTGACATTTCATTAGGTACCCATTCTCCCTCTTAGTGCTAGTTTCCTTTTAAGGGAGAATGCAAATACCCAGGGAGCAGTTATTCAAAATGTCAAGCCCATTAAAAACCTGATTTGATGACTGAAATAAATTCGTGAAGGTTTAAATAAGACCCCAGATAATTTTCTCCAGAAAAAAATCAAGCTAGGAGAGTGAGTTCAGAAAAAAAGAATGGATGCATCTTGTCCACAATTTTGAATATATTGTGTTACATGCTCAGATCCTTAGAGTATGATTTACATTTTTACACTACTAAAAATTCTGAGCATCAAAAATAATTAATTTAAATGGAATATTAAATAACATAATGGAAATTAGACCTACTATTCTAGTTGGTCTGAAAAAGGGTAATTCTATCAATGGTTATATAAAAGACCAAGCCTCTTCATAAACTTTTGTAGAGAAAAAGGATCTAATTTTCCAAGTTGTCATTGTGATCAATCACAATAGAAATCTCTTCCTGGATGAAGGTTTGTGATTAACAAATACAAATACAAAGTTCAGACTATGCATGCAAATACCAAATGGAAACATTTGCAATGAGCCAGCTCCTTGTAAAGGTGAAATATCCCACAGAACAGCCGTTGTGCTGTGGCAAAAATGAACAGCTTGGACTCCAGTTGTTCTCAGGCTGGACTAGAAACAGGCACTTCATCCAGCATTCCAGCTCAGTGTTGTATCAGCTCCTCTGCCAAAGACCACTGATTATTTGAGGAGACAGGATCAGGAGAGAGTGGGAACCTTGAAATATTGCTATGAAAGGAAAAAAACCCCACTTCCCCTTCCCCACCCTAGATAAGAATCAGTTTGTAATGGGGGAAAAAGGAGGCATTGTGAAACTGGCAGAGATTGTTTTCCTGTTGGTGAGGAGACATGTACACAATTTGTTGAAGTCAATGAGATGGAAGTGGGGAATAAAGATTTCACAGCCGGGTCATTTTTTATTCATTCTGTTCTACAGCAGTGCACATACAGTCGTGAAGTGCTTGGAGTGCTAACCCATCTGTTCTCAGGAGCAGCTCAGATCCAGTGGGCTAAAAATACTCTGTCTGCCAAGGAGACAGTCAAGGTGCTTTGAAAAGCTTGGGATGCTTTTACTTTGGGTCACAGAAGAAGGTGATAAATTAAGAGGCATCGGGGCTCTTTTTTTTATCTCTCTTCCTCCCCCAGACCTGTTAATAATGAAGCAAATTCAAAACAATGAAGGAGAAACCTGCCTGCTGGCTAATACTCTGTTTGTAATCCTGGGTCTGCACCTGCCCACAGCGCTAAAGTTCAATTCAAGTTACACTTCAGTAATTGATGATCACTTGCCATATCCCTTTATAAAGCTTTTTCATCAATGTCTTTTGTGGCTCATTTTCTATCAGCAGCAAATCAATGAAAGTTTAATGGAATAGAGAGCCTACTTGAGACTGAATTATGTTGTTTTACCTGTTTCAATATCAAGTGAAGTTCTCAAAGGCTAGACAGATAATAGTTTTTCAGATTTTTTTCTTTGATAACTTTGTTTCTGCAGAATGGTGGCATCTTTGTAATCAGCTTTAATAAAGATTGAAGGCATTAATGAACTTGGTTTTACTGTGCTGTTAGACACAATGGAAAAACGTGGGGTTTGAAGCTAATAGCTGGATCCTTATAAATGCAGCAGCAGTGTAGCAGGGTATGCATTAACTCCTGGATCTGGTGATTCAGGGAGAATCTGAAATGGTTTAAAAATCTCCAGGGTAATGCAGTAATTAACCAGGCACGGGGAAGTACAAGGTCACGAACTGAGTTCCCTTGAAAACTGCAGTGGGAGCTGTATTGTTGTCAGAGTAGTGCCACAGAGCGTTCTAAGGGCAAAGCTGCCCGGGGCCGGCTCTGTGAGCACCGATGGGCAGCGCTGAGGGGCCAGGTCCAGCGCCTGCCCGGCCCCGCGGCCGCCCCGCCGAGGATATTCGAGACAAGTACCAGGCAAACAGCACTTCTTGCTTTTCCGGGGGTAAAATTCACTTCACTGATTTGAACCCGCCCACCAGGGATTCGTTGCCGGGCTTTGCTCTATGTCACCTGTTCTGGCGGGCCGCGCCCTTGTCCCCGGGCTCTGTGGGCGCCTGGAGCGGGGAGCCGCGCCCTGGCCCGGCCTGGGCGCCGTGAGAGGCTGGGGGCCTCCCTCAGCGGAGACATCTGGGACAGTCTGGATGCACTCCTGGGCCTGCTGGAGCAAGGAGGTGGCACCAGAGGACCCACTGTGGTTGGTCCCTTCCAAGCTGACCCATCCTACGACTCGTTAGGGCTCGGGTCGGCATCCTGTGGCTCTGCCGCCGTGGCCGGAGGGGCTGGTGGCCGCAGCCACGGAGGAGAGGAGGATGCGGGATGGAGCTGTCCCACATGGCTGGCACAGCAGTGCTCCGCAGGGAGGGCTCGGGGCTTAAGGGCGTAATCTTGCAGCTTTGCTCGAGGAAGCTTTCCAAGCAGTTTTCCTCAGCCCAAAGCCTCCTGTTTCCCGAACCCTACCCAAACCAGCACCCGAAGTGCAGGTATGGTAAAATCGTGCCCTGTGCCTTGATTCCTCTCAGGCTAAACAGAGTAGATAATTTACAGATTGAGAGGATGAAAGTGGCAGTAGGAAATTCCAAACTGTCCTGGTTTGAGGATTCTTCACCTGCTGAAGGGGACTTACTCTTCAGTTGTGCTATTTGTGGCTGGACAACAGAAATAGGAAGGCTCCAGGGAAGGAAGCTGCCCTGCTGTCCCCAAAGACAATGGAAGGAACCCCCTTCTCCAGTGAGATTTACATGATGCAGGCAGACCAGTAGGTAAGATGATTTTTTTTTGGTTGTGCTTAGGCTTAGATACCCCAAATTGCCAGGGTAACAGTGGTGGAATGCAGGAAAGGTACCAGCAGGTTGTTGAAACAGGAAAATCACCCACAGTGATTGTGAAGGAGGTCAGTGCTTGCTGCCCTGTTTTGTTAACAAAGTCCAAAGTTTGAGTCTGATGTAGAACAAATCTAAAGGAAAAACTTTCCAACATGTTTGTATCTCCATGAATCACTAAACGCAAATCACATATTAGTAAAGTATCAAGGATGTTTACAAAAATGTGAATGTTTTCCAATTATTCCAATGGGTCTTGGGTCAAGCCTTGAAGGTGAAAGAGAAGAAATCTGCCTTCTCACCTTCACAGTCACAGCTGGGGCACACATTATCAGGGCAATTTGTGTTTCCCTTAGTGGAACTGTTTCTATTTAATGAAATAAAGTGTATCAGTCTCTGAAAGTGTAAATTTAAATATTATCACTACCACCTTGTTCCAGACAGCACTAAACACAATTTCAGATACAGGAGAGGGAAAACTGTCTGAAGACTTAGAAATTTCAAAATAAGACATGTCCAAAATAGGATTGTTGTGCTAGAGAGTAGAGTGGCAAACAGCTATGTTCTGGATGATTTGATATGCTTTGATACAGTCTATAAACTTTTAAAAACTGGAACTATTTAACACATACTGAAATAGTGCTCAGAATTGTAATGCAATAAAGCTTTTGCATAGAAAGGAGAGTAAATGGCTATCAAGGATGCAATGTTGCCTGGTTTTCACAATGAAAATATTCTCTTTGGATTTCTTTTTCCAAAGTAATCTCTATGCATCCTTTTATTACAGAACAAGCTAGAGAACATCTAAACGAAGTTAATGCTTTTACAAGTAGTTCAGCTGAAATTTTTATGCTTTTTTAATATTTTGTGGATATTTTTCATGGTAGTTGAATCTTGACAAACCAAGGAGTCCAAAAGAGAATATAAAATGTGGACTCAGGCCACTGTAATTGTAATTGATGAGAAGCAGCAAATAAAAGGTGAAGACTCTCCTGCCCTCGTTCTACACAGCACAAAACTCAGGTAAAGAACTGCTTCGTGATATGAAAGAAAGGAAGATGCTTTTGGCTCAGAATGGATGAATTGTAGAATCTTGGCATAATTGGAGGTTCTAAGGGTCCTCTGAAAGTCATGTTTGTACTAAAATTTTAAGATGGCATCTACTGGATTTGTGGGGAATTTGCTTAATTTTCTTTAATCTTCCACCATCTGGAATTTCATTTTTTTCCTTGTCACTACACACTCTGGAGGACCATAGCTGACTAATTTATTGGTCCACCTAACAGATCTACCCTTTTATTTTTATGAATGTCTTTCAGGCTGTCATTTCTGGAGCTCATCTTTCAGTAGAGCTCTTGCTGTACACTTTTTTTTGTTTCTAAACTTTTAGTTTTACATTACAGTGGAGATGCTGGACCTAATGTGCGAATATGGGTAGAAGTTCTACTGAAAAGACCGAAAAATGTTTTACATTAACCAACTGGAAATTCTTGCACATGTTTTATTTTTGTGATATTAAAATTTTA
Source organism: Platysteira castanea (assembly GCA_013397175.1). Classification (NCBI taxonomy): domain Eukaryota; kingdom Metazoa; phylum Chordata; class Aves; order Passeriformes; genus Platysteira; species Platysteira castanea. The sequence continues at coordinate 992,247 of VYXC01001355.1, forward strand.
ATATATAGTCATAGAGCAATAGAAGAATTGTTGATTTTGTTGTTTTTTTTGAGATTGTTATCATTGGTTTTGGTTTTGTTTTATTTTAAAATAACACTCTGTGATGGGATATGACAGGATTTGTTGAAGGCTTCATGAAGTTTCTTATTTAACCTTGATATTTTACAGTGATTGTTGTTGCATGTCTAATAAAATGCTATTGCTCTGAGTTCTGTGTCAGCTACAGATGTGACTGATAAAGTGTCTGAGGTGTTGGGAGGTATCTAAGAAAAAGAAAAAGCAGCCCATTTCTTACCGAAGAATGCAAGGAAACAATTTGTCACTACTGACAGCAGGAAAATGAATAAATATTGCAATAGATACATATATAGCCAATTAATTTGTACCAGCATCTGAGTGATGTCCTGTCTCAGGAAGGCTGGCAGACCAGGGTTATTAACTTCCTTTATGGGGAGCTTCCCTTTAAGGCAGGGAGTTTGTGGTGTGAATCAACAACTTGGTTATTGGTTTTCCTGTGTTCTTTCTAAAGTAGTATGCACATTATTACATTTACTATCTTAAAACTCCCGAAAACCAAAGGTCTTAATTGCATGTCCAGAGCTAGGCTTCAAGGTTCGCATTTTGGCACCTCAATAGAAATGGACAAACTGAGAAGTCTCAATTATTCTTGGTAACTTTATATGTACAATGTGTGTTTAACATATTGGAAGAAATGTGATTCAATATAGACATAAAAAAATAAATTTTGAGCCTATGTTGAGGCACAGAAAGTTCTGGCAGCTCCTGTCAATATATTTAGACCATATTATGAGAGTTCGTCATCAGTAGTGCTCATAAAGCTATAAAAGGATCATGTTTTCTAGGACAATAAACAGCTAATAATCATAGCAGAACTCAGCCTATGAACTGATTCACTATTTCTTCATTATTTTGACTTCATTTTTCTTGTTGCTCAGTTTCACAGGTCCAGGATCCTCTGTCAATTTGCTTCTTTCGGAGACAGAGACATCTTCCCCTTCTTGACTCCTACCTCCTGCCTTTTCACCTTTTTTTTTTTTTTGTTACAATTTAGTGTTTGCCAGTAAGTTGCCACTTCAGTGCACCATTAAACTGTGCTTGACACATTCCTTTGGCAAAAGTGCCAGAACAGTTATTGTAGAAAAGTTATTGTAGAAATAGAAGAGAAGAAAACCTTGGATAAACAATTAAGTTAAAGAAAGCAAACCAATATCAGGCAAAATGAATTCATTCTGGTTTTATAGGTAACCATAACAGAACTCTCTTGAAGTTTAAGAATAGTTCAGTGCCTCCACTTCCAGTCTCCCTTTAGGGTCTCATAAAGTTCCTGGTTCTTGCTAGTTTTGATCTGAGTGCTAAAAGGATGCTCTGTGAGTGCCTGTCTGATCGAAAAGTCCTGGAACTCCATGTAAGTTTGCCTTTATCTTCCTTTTACAACTTGTTAAATGTGTGTTACAAGAAGCTATATAAAGAGTGGAAAGTCTCAAAAGACCACCTTGATGCATCCCAAAGACCTCAATTCCATGAAACTCTTTCAGATGATCTGAACTCCTGCACTTCATATAAAAGCATCTGAACTTTTTGAGAAGAGCTGATCTCTAATGAAAACGTACTTATGTATTTTTTAATCTATCCTGCTATTTTGGATGGAAAATCCTTTAAAAACTCTTCAGAATACACCAAAATGTCACATTGTACTGAACGTCTACTTTTTTCCCTCTGGATCCTAGCTTAAAAATGAATGCTGTAGAATAGGAGATCATTTTGGATTACAGAACAACTTCTCAAATGTCAGTGGTAAATAGTCAGCAAATCCCTCATTATCAATAAAATGGCACTGATATGCAGTTAAAAAGTAATTTGTAATACTTCAAATCCATATCCTCACAAGCCTTTTATCTTGTAGCAGTCCCTCCAGCACCAGGCAAAATACAGTTTAATGCAAGGAGGACCTTTGGGGGTTTTGCATGTCTAACAAACTAGAGTAAAGGTTTTAGAAACTCCTGCTGGACAAAGGACTTTGATTTTAACAGTGTTTTACATGAAACCACCTAAAGTTGTTTTTTAAGTCATCATCTTTTATCACTGTAATAGACATAAAATCCTTTAATATGTGTTCAGACACCATTCATTTTCTGGATAAGAGTCATTATTGTTTACGAAACGGCGTTGCTCACAATACAAGCTTGGATGTTACTTAATTGATCTTGTTGAGGTTTTTGACCTCTGACTTGTGTTTAGTTACCTTATCCATTCACTCATATTCTTTAAAAGCTCTCTATCACGCGTGAAGTGATAAAACCACCTCTCTAGTGTTACTTGTGCAGAAATTGTAACTCAATAGGCCTAAAGCCAGAATTTCTTCCATGTAGGTCAACTGTAAAAATCCCATTGACTTAACTGGCAGAGGAGTTAGACCTATATAAGAAGCAGAGGAAAAAAAACAAGTCAATGGAAAAATAGTATGAAAATTTTATACCATCAGAGAAAATGTGGTGATGTTCAAGGCAAAGAGTGTGAGCACAGTGATGCCTTAGGTTTTAGCTTTTATATTTTTCAAATCCTGCACTGCCTAGTGTGCAACTCTGAAGTTTCGTGTGGCCTGTTAGCTGCTGTTCTCTCCTGCTGGTTACACATAAAAAACCCTCTCTAGGCTTGCTCTTCAATGATCCCTTGATTATCCCAGGCCCTGAAATGTGTAAACTAAAAGCCTTTGAAGAGGAGGGACAAACTTGGCATAATTACATCATTAACTGAAGTTGTAATTGGAGAATTAACCCTGATATGTAATTAGCTCAAACTTATAAAAGTGTGAAGAACCCGTGACCCAGGGTCCATCTTGGGTGGAGCCCCTTGTAGGCTTTACACTCTCAAGGTGAACTTTGAAGGCCCTTCAAACAAATACCTACTTTTATTCTCTTATTCTTGTCTAGCCTCTGTTTTTAGGTGGCCTGTTCAAGGCGTCAACAGTGATACACACTGGTGTTGGATTGCAGAGTGCAAGCTCGTTTAACCACAGCGCTGGGCTTTCAGCACCACGTTACTGTAAATTCATCTTGTTTCTGCAGATTTCATAGCTGGAATTTTACTCTGTAATTTTGACTTACCTGCTGAGGTTTTCTGACTGCTAATTAGGTAACTGTTTATCCATTAATGTAACACAGCTCATCTTAAATTAACATCTGTAAGTGAGCAGCCTGAACTGGGCTGTCCTTGAATAAATAACTCACAAGGGTAAGTCCAGGTATCTGGTTGCAAGCTGCTGGCCAGTCAAACATATGTGAAGTACTAGGAACCTTGTAAAATATAACTCTTTAAGAAAAAAAGAGTTTTCCAGGAGATAAGTGGATCTCTAAAATTTTTGTTAAAAGAATAACAAAGAAAATAATCTTATAAAATCCATCTGTTAAATATAGTTGCTTACCAGTAAACATGCTTTCAATAACGTGCAGTACAAGGTCTCCAAATAGAGATGTTTTTGAAATGAATAAAGTATCAAGTTTTTGAATAAAAACTGTCTAGATTTGACTTCCAGAAATAATCCAGTATGAGTAAAATAGTGCCACAAATGTGTGTCAAAGTTTTCTCAAAATACCAAACCAATTTAAAATCAAGTTCAGGAATAGTAGTTAAGTTTCAAACACATACCTTCCTTGTTAAAACACCTTACTTACATGCTCATTAGAAAAGTTTGTAGACCTCTGGTTGACTTCACTAAAGCCTGAACTGCCCACATACCTTTCCTTGTGGTTCCTGAAAGTATTTTTATGATTATTTCTCTAGCTCTTTTTTCCTTCTCAGCTGTCAATCACAGTTCATAATTGAGCAGTCAGAATGCTGACACTGGATTGTGTAGCTGAATCTCAAAATGCATTCTGCTAGGAGTGCAGATTAGATTATTGTAGTGGTGTTTCTCATCTAACACTTGAGCAGGAAACAACTAGGGCTGAACTTAGTTGATTATCTCCATCCAAAAGGATGGAACATGCAAGCTCCAGAGGATAATCTAGACACACTTCAAGATGTAGAAAGTAGAACTTTTAGATGTAAAAATGGGGCTCTAAGGTCTGGTGATCATCACAACAGGTCCTCTGAGGTAAAAGTAAGTAAATGCAAACCCTTTCCATAGTCTAGTCTATACCTTGGGAATTTTGATTTTAAAGAATGTAGTCCTCAGCTTCAATTCATTCCCACATGGGGTTTTAGATGATTATGTTCCCTTCACATAGCCTAGTCCTCTTGTCCTACCAGAGAAAAATTCAGCCCCATTCAGTACACCAGCACACAGCCAGTGCACATCTCAAGTACCCTTTCGAAGCTCCTAGTCTGTGTAGGGTAACTTGGTATCCTGGGAAAACTGTAATGGTGCCTTGCCATGAACACAGTGTTTCCACAAGCTGTAGAACATGGGATGTGGGCTGGAGTCATAACTGGAAAGAGTGTTTGCTTACAATGGACTGAATTCCAGTGAAAGACCACCATAGCAGTAATGTATTGATGGAACAATGTCAAGTCAAACACTACATACTTTAATGTGAAGTGTTAGGTACCAAATGTTTGCTTGCTTGGAGGGTATATTTAATGCTACACAAACAGTGCATTGAGTTTTTGAAAAGGTATGTGCTGCCTCAGGAAGGAAAGTGCAATTAAAACCTCATTAAAATTGATGTAAAGAGAAGGGCTTTGAAAAAATGAATCTCTCAGAGGTTCAGCATATCTAATTTCTTTCCTTTTGAACCTAGAGTACAGAATCTGAAAATGAGAATATAGTCTAAATACTGTTATTCACACAGATGTGAGTGAAATCTTTTGCTTTGCATATTCCTGCTGCAAGCAGACTTGGAAGTGTTCCTCTTGTGCCCAGAGATCTGAAGTCAGTGAGCACAGAGTTGAGGCAAGCTGTTAAACCCCAAAGCAGATGAGTGTAATATTAACTCAGCTCTGACACTGGGCAAGTTGTTAAGCCCAGCTCATAAATTTGGGTGCTCAACTGGATGATCATCTCTAACTTATAGTGCTGGGGTCAGGAAACTCCTGATGGGCCAAAGTTGAAGGAGGAAAGCCAGAACAATTTCTTTCCCATTTGTTCTAGGTATAATAGGACATCATTGAGTAACTGGTAGCATCCCCTTGTAGTTGGCTTTCAATATATATATTATATATATTATACTAGAATAGAATCTTTCTTCATATAAGATAGGAAACCTGCTGCAATATTCTTCCAGGATTTGACAAGGGTTCATAACTCACCATAAATGTATGATGAAGGTAGTTTTCACAGGCATGGAGTCAAGTAGGTTGCATTCTGGTTTTGTCTGGATGTTCACAATTAAACCTTTCTCAGGGTTTGGCAGACACAGCCAATATAAAACGTTTCGGATCACAGTAAAATTGGAATAGGCATAAAATCCTCCTTAACTAGTGTGTCCCTGTCACTGCAAAAGACCTGAGTTCTGAAAAGTCAGTGAATTCAATTTCTCATCACCATTCTACTTAGGAGACAAGCAGACAGCACCTTCTTTAAAAATAAATATTTTAATAACATTTGTTTCTTTGCCTTGCATATGGAGTTATGCCTTTAAAATTAAAGCCAGAGAGCAAGACAAAAATTGACTTGTTTTGTAGAAACAGTAGCCATTTATGGACCAGGATGATTGCATGCTCTTCCAAGAAATGTAGCAGACAGGGCTGATAATTTTGGCAGCACTCTGCAGTTCATATATTTGTATCTCAGTTTCAAGCACAGTCCTGATTGGGAGCATACTACAGCCCAACTTTTCAAACATGATGAATAATTTTGCATTGCCTTGTTTTGTTAGAGACATTTCACAAGGTTTTATGTTTGCTAGCGCTCTGCAGAACAAACCATTCCCAAGGAACTTGGGCAAAAAATTGAGGCACCCAAAATCAGTCATTTTTGAACAATCTTTTTTTTCAGTGTTATTTGATAAAATCCTTCTCAACAGTTTCTGATTAGAGCTTCTAAGAAATTTAAGGGTCTGGAATATGGTTATCAATAAAAATACTCAATTGCTGAATACTTTTTATGTGTGTTAAATATAGTACACAGAGGCAATGCTGTAACCCAGCCTAATTAAGAGAGTGTTTAGGCCCTATCTGTCCCACCACCACCATCTTTCTGAGAAGACATGGGGATGTGTTGCCAAAACATAAAATGCTGCTCCTGATCCAGTGATGTGTAGAGTTTGTTTTTTCAGGAACAGAAATTTGTTTGCCTACAAAGGAGAGGAATACAAAGAAATACTTCAGCCCTTTTGGCTGACTCAACCTCAGGTGGATGTGGAGCAGCTGGAGGACAGAAGCTGCGCCTGGCCCTCAGGTGAGGGTGATGAGTGTTCTTCTGCCCCACCAGTCCACTGGGATCTCTATTGTTTCATGTAAACTTGGGACATCTCCTCCTTCTCTTTTGCCTTTGATGGGAATGCATGGGAAACCTCAGTGCAAGGTAAAAAAGCCTCACAGACTGAAATGAAGTAGAAAGAAAATAAATCCCTGCAAGCAAGTGCCTAGACAGTAGTTCATCTAGAAGTCAGGCTGTCCCTTTCTCATGATTCGTTGCTGGTGCTTCTTCTTTTCCGCATTATAATGCAAAGAGTTGTCCTGTCTGTGAGCTCTCAAGGTCTCCTGGAAAGTCCTATTAAGAAAGTTATATCATGAATAATGTGATGGACTAAAACTATGATTTTTCTTTTGATATCTCAAATTAAACTTGGTATTTTAACATTAGTATGAAAGAAAATTACCTAGAGTTTCACCACTGTGATGACTATTGAAAATAGTTAAATCCATGGATGTCGCTGAGAACTGGCTTCAAACAAGAACTTGAATGACAGTCTCCTACATTAGGCTGTTGTTTAAATAATTTGCAGGCTTTTGACTGTCTTGTCTCTGTTCCTCCCTTCCTTTTCTTTACTTCTTTATTAAGAGAAACTGAATTTCTGTAACCAACTTATCTTCTTAATGTACCTTGTAGCCTTCTGGGCTTCTTCTACCAAAACTGGGTGAAGACACCAGAAGTAAATTTGTTTGAGGGGGTAGAGTGTGTGGGGGAATTTCTCAGGTTTTGGTGTATTCTTCTGAGTTTCTTTGTCCCACACCTTGATCAAGAGGTTCCTAACAGAAAAAATGAGCTCATGAATTCAATCAAGGGAGTAAGTGGGGGATTATTTGCATTGGAGGGTGATGGAAGTGACTCAGCAAGCAGCCAGGAGAAGGCAGGTGTATATGTCTGCCTGCTTCTTTGCATATCTTGAGCAAACACTTGCAGAGACAGCAAGATTGTTAAGGAGTCCTAAATTTTGGGAATATGCTTGCCAAGCACTGCCAAGGCTAAATTACAGACATAATGGTTTGAAGAGCATAGCATTATTAGTCACATTTACTAATTAAAAAAATTGCACTGTTCGCCCCAAATATCATTAGAGAGAAATTATACAGTATTGACATTTCCATGAGAAATCAGCATTAAAAACAGGGTTGTTTTCCTCGTAATACAAGTAATTAAATAAGGGGAAAACCAGCACAGATTCCATGGGGCTTCAGACATGATAGCAGTGGACGTTGTGAACTGGGATTTAAAAAAGAACATGTTTACTGTGAATACTTCATCTCTCTTTTAGACAATTTGTCTACAAAACACTAGGCAGATTAAAAATATGTGTTTTGAATAGCAGAAAATAGCTTAGCTGTTACTCCAACTCTTTCAATGACTTAAAAATAAGCTTAAAAAACAAACAAGCTACTAATGGTAAAATTTTCTATTCAGGGGTGGCATACACATAAGCCTGGGAAAAGTTACTATTACCTATCATTCTTGCTGTAAAGCTGCATGAATGTGTACCGTGGTCACAGCTTGAATGTGTGCAAAAGAGTGTGCTATGCAGAACAGGTGATGATCAATGCAATTTAAGCACTTCAGGGACCATCTGGGTTTTCAGTTATTTTAAGATGGAGAAAAAACAGCTTGACATGTTGACTGTGAAACTGCAAATACCAGTATTGTACAATATTTCTCAGTATTTTGTTTTGTGTTTTTTAGTGAAAGAATGCATAGAAATCTTACAAGTGTAGCACTAGGAAGGGACCTTTTCATCTTGCTCATCTCCTTTGAGTGAGATAGCATTAATGACAGATGTTTTGTCCTTTACTGTCTAAGCAGTGACACAACTTCCCTGGACACTCTAGACACAGAAACACTGTGAATTAGAAATTTTTTTCCTGAATCTATCTGAAATCTCTTCAACAGCCAAAGTTTGTTTCTCTTTTTCCTCCTTCCAGTGAGACTAGAGGACAATTTATTGCTATAACACATTAACCAGCTTTCATATTATAGAACTGTTGTCATGCCACCTGGAAGATTGCTCTTCTCTAGACTAACTCTGATGAATTTGTACAGCTTTTCCTTTTAGGTCACATTTTTAAACCTTTGAATCTTAATGTTCTCTTCAGGATTTGGTAATTTGCTTTTGTCTGCCTTAAGCATAGGCCAAACTACAGTCAGGGTTCTAGCTGAGCTCTCACCACGATGATGAAAAGCAGAGCAATTTGCTCCACTTCAGATTTACAATATTCCTGTTAATGCAGTTCAGAGTAAGTTGACTCCTATTCAGGTTAAATCTTACCAACCAAACTTTTCCCTGGTATAATCTGATGGGTTGTTTCCCTTCTTTATATTTATGCTCTTTATTTCACCTTATTATGGGCAATGCAGTGATCCTAATTTATCTTTAAACCATTTTTCTGGCTTACCAGGGTTATTCCAAATTTTAATATTTTCCTCGGATATGCTTTTAAATTATCCCAGTACACTGTGATGTGTGAATTTTCTGAGTTTAATTACTCAAATAATTTACAGGCATTATGGCTTGAATAGTTAAAAAAATGATCACAGGGCAAACCTCTGGAAGATCTCATTTAAAGTCTCCTAGTCTGATAAGACATAAACTACTGGTTTTTGAGATTATTATTTTGCTGGCCATTCTGCAAATATTTCCAGTTAATTGTCATGTCAGTGTTAAATGCTTCACTAAACCTGAGGGATGGCACATCCATTGCTTAACCTTGTTCACTAAGCCAGCTAGAAATTCACTTGTTCTAGTATGATATGTTGTTTACATAATGGAAGAAATTATTTTTATTTACTTACTGCTATTCTCAGAATGTTGCAAGTCTTCCAGGATCTTCCCAAACATCTCATACGGCTGGGTGACCTGTGATTCTCAGGTACTTCTTACATTTCTGAAAATAGGTTTTCTTTTCTCCTTCTGTTTTTGCTGTCTCAGTCATACTTTTCCCTCCAGGAAAAGGATCATTTCAGGATCTGAGATATTTCTATTTTTGTTCTCGAAGCACAAGTATAAGCACTGTGTTTCTGGGGGAGCTCCTTCCAGCTGTGATTTTATTCACCTTGCAGGCTCACTTCATTTCCTTGCTGTCACTACCTCTGCATGCATGCATTCATGTATTCAGGCATTCCCAGTAGTCTTTGTAGGAAAGAACTGAGTTCAGAAAGAGCAGGCTAGAGCCCACCGAACAACAGAGTTTTTTCAAAACCTATCTCACAATATCACTATTAGGATAAAAAATATACATAAAGGAATGTTTTCAAAGATGGAAATTAACTTGTACTCTGTAAAATGGGTGTGGTACTTGCGGAGGTTCCACATTATACATAGATGTAAGTGAACATGAAAAGTACTGAACATTGGATAGTTATTTTCTTCATTTCCACATCCTAAACTTATGAAGGAAATTAACAGAAGTGCCTCAGAAAAATGTGAGCTATGGCTGTAACTATCAGATAGGCAGTGCTCCTTCTCTGAGTAAGGGCACGCAGATAACACTGAAAGTTGTTAGTACAGGAAAACCATCGTCCCAGCCTGAGTTATAGAAGGAGTTTTTATTATTATGCAAAACTAAGCCATTTGTATAAATGAATTTGGAATAACAAACATACCCCACAATCCCCCCAACAATCAAAAAATTTGCCTGTTCCATAATGGAGGGGTAGGGAGAGGGCAAAGGCACAGGCGTGCCTGTATTTTTATTAGCAATCATACATTGTATATACATGTGCTTTGATTATAAGTTAAAATGCAGTGGGTAAATAAGGTGTTTTTAATAAAATATATGTTACAAGAAATCCCCAACTGAATGAGATGGTGGAAAACGGTAGCAGAATAATAAAGTATGAGTTAAGTAAGTTGCAAAAGATATCTTTCCTCCATAATTTTCAGTTTAACAAAGGATCAACATCATTTCTTGGGTGGTTATTTGCTAGTATTCATTTAAGAGTTGAAACAATAATGCCTGCAGTGTTAGAGCCTGGATATTGTCACTGGACATGAACAAGCAAATAAAGTGAGAGCAAAGGCATAAAAAACCCATTCAGTATATTTTAGCCTGCTGCAGTTGTTTGGTGAAATTGATTAGAGCATATCTAAGTCCTCAGGGTTTGTCAGGGCAAAGCTGTTAAATGTATCCCGCTGGTACATAAAGCACATCTCTGAATTCCATGCAAGGACATTTCAAAATAGAGGTCCTGTATAGGAGCTCAGGGAAGAGCTACAATGGATGGAGATGGTAAACCTGGCTGAATGGTGTCAAAGTGCTCTTCCTGAGGTTTTTCGGTGCTTACAAAGTTCAACTTGGTGACCAGTTGGATTTAGGAGGTTTTTTTTTAATGAGCTGAAATTACAAAGAACACTATTATGTCAGAGTAGTGAGAACACATGCCCTTGTTGAGCTCTGGTGATAGCCCTGTGGCTTGATTACTGCAGGTGAAACATGTTGGTCTATAAGGGAATGGAGCAGACCTTTGTCTATGTAGTTTTTTTTTCTGAGATATTTCTGGAAACTGCCTCACTTCCAGTGAGAATCTTTGTGGGAGGCTGAGACTGCCACGAGGTTAGGGAAAATACTCTTAAAGCAGGATTTATTTTGAGGTAATCTAAATGACTAATTAGTCATAACAGTTTAGAGGAAGGCAGCTAGAAGTAGTCAATACTCTCTTCTGAACTGGACTCTGTATCTCACAAAAGAACAGAGTTTTGCAAATTCTCATAATCAAATATCAAACCTTCAGTGCAGGTTGCCCAGCTTCCGTAGGATCAGTTGAATTGCAGCCATGTACGCCAGCTGAGGTTTTCTCCCATGGAGCTGTAACGACAGAAGCATCGACACGAAGATAAAATTGGCATGTCAAATTTCCTTTTTGGGAGCTACAGTTTATCTGGGAATTAAGTTTTAGCATTATAGGGGAGAAAAAGTCTTTTAAACATGGAAATAATTAATGAACATTAAGCAGCAACTAAAACAAACTTAAAAGTGGATAATCATGCCTTTTACTAGGAGTTCAGATACACTGTGTTGTTATTTTTCTTTCAGAAAAAGGTCAAAGGGATTGAATTAAGGGAAGTAAGATAATTATTTTAATTGTAAATACTGATTTCTACATCAAAGATTCCATTTCTGCTTTTAATAGTGAGTAAAGAATGTTTTGAGGATTTAATATCTTTTTCCTAAGCCTATGTTTTTTCAACTCCAGCATTCCAAAACTGATTCTACTCTCCCAATATGTGGTCTTTCATCACACTGTTAACTTTGAGAAAAGTCTTTCCAACATTTCAGAAATTCTTTAATAGAATAAATGCCTACAGTTGTAATAACTGTTTCTTCTAACCCATGGGGGGTTCGCGTGTGTGATAGCTGAGGAGCAAACATCTTTTTATGTGTTGAAAGGGAAGAATGACACATTCAAGCTGTGATCCATTTTATTGCCTGAGATTTCATCATGTGCATTAGGCCTTGAAATTAAAATCTCTTGTAAAACTGAATGTGCTTCTACTGAGATTTGCCTCGATAAAAGCAAGAGTTGTAGTGATGACGAAACGCCTTTGTTGTTTTGTTTTGTTTTGTTTTGTTTTGTTTTAGTAACATTGAGAGTTACAAGTCGCATAAGTTCATTTTTTCAGTTAGGTCAAAAGCTGCTGTTTAATAAAATGTTACCATGGCTTTAGGGATAGTAGATCAACATGATAATTAATTTCCCCATGTTCTCTAAAGGACTTCCTTCATGTTGGAGGTGGGACAGAAAGCCTTGTTATATACATCCTTTATGACTTCTAGTAGGAACTTCATGACTCCAACTTTTCAGCATGACTTATTTCTTCCTCATAAGAATATGGAGAATGAGAGCTGAAAAGTTCTGGTGTTGATCCTTTGCAGTATCTATGTCTGAATCAGCCAAATTCTCAAGAGTCCTTTCACTAATTTCAATGATATGCTATCAGTGTGTTTTAGGGGCTGATTTGATGGCCTGGGACTATAAAAGGGCTTCAGAAATTCTTAATGATATCATTGTAAGTGCTGTTACTTTTATGAACATTTGAGTTATTCATTCATTTTTCATGACTGTGAATCTAAATATCCCTAAATGAATATTGGTGCCTTGTGTCCTCAAAGGTATTTGATGTATTCAACAAAAGCCTTTGGGGTGGTGGGTTTTTTAAATAAAAAATTGCTTTTAATATTTATAAGTAACTGAGATGAAGAAGGTGAAAAAAACCAGAAGTTCAAAAAAAGTGTTATAAGACTTTCCATCTTGTAGCAAATTGTCTACAAATTTTCCATTAAAGAAAAGTAACTTTGTCCTCTTGTCATTTTGAATTGCTTTAAACCAGCAGTAGCAGCTTAAAAAGGAATAACATTATGACAGAATGGTTCATATCGAGTACATTTACCTAGATAAACTCTATCCCTTGGGATTTGGTGGAACACCAAGATTTTCTGTTACCATCCTTTCTTTTTTTATTTTTTTTATTTCTAGACTTATGCACACACATACTTGCACAACATGTATGTAAACACGTATAATCGGCAGTGATAATTGTGACGTGTTGGAGACACACACGTGGAATTATTAATTCTGTTTGTTCTAACTCTGAACTCTCTATTATTCTGTAAGAGGAAGGTACATTATGTAAGCCTAAAAGTGAAACTAGTATCTCTTAATCACAAAATCAACTGGGGGAGAATGTTCAAAAAAGAGAATGGTGTTAGTAGCTAATACAGAAAGGAAAGGGTGTATGTGTAACAGTCCCCACAGTAACATAAAAATAAAGAAGTTCCCTGCTTTAAATTAGCCTAACTAGACTAGATCTTTTTCTTACTTACACTTTGCTAAATATTTATTCAGAATGAGCTAAACAAGCAATCCTTCAGAATGATACCTATAGACTAATAACATTCAAGAACTCTTTGGTAATTTTTTGGTTGACAAATTGGGAAGTTGTAGAGATGTACCATGAAACTACTTAAAGAAATAAATAAATTATGCTGGCTGAGTTGGCATTAAAACCTGGAATGAACTGTACATTACTTACAAGAATATCTTAAGGAGTTCACCATATTTTTGCTATATACTGAAGTCATTATGAGTTGTAACTTCCTAGGAAGTTCCTAGTGCTATGCAGCTGTTGATACTTAAAACAGTTGTAGTGGAACCTGGGTATTTCCATTCCCCTGGTTTTGGAGCACATGCTTACAAGTAACTATTATAAAGTTCATAGTACAGTGTCAGAGCTGCCGTGCAGAGAGAAAGCTTCACGCTGCTTCTGCTGTGACTAGAACTTGAGTGGAGTAATCAAGCTGGTTTTCTCTATTTCATCTGGCTCTGAAACCCCATGGTTAAGGGTCAAGACCCTTAATCAATTCTCTGGGAGTCTCATGTATCTGATTTCACACTGCCCTGAGCCCCTCCATGGGGAATACTTGCAATCTCTCACCTACTTCTATTATCATCAAGAATTTCTGTTGGCACCCAGCAAAATGGGGTCAGGAGAATTGAAAGCAAATCAGGTAAATTTTTGAGCATTTTAAGTAATCACTGTTATACTTCAGTAGATATCTTGCAGGGACACAGAAAAATCCAGTCTGAAGAGCAGTTAGACAATGCTGTTTATTTTAGCAACTCAACAAGAACAAAATTAAAATCTTTAAAAAAGATATTGCAAACAATTTAAATATGCCTATTGCCCATACATAGGGGAAAAACCTAAACCTTCATGATAGTTTGACTTCAAACCTAGAAAAAGAAAATCTTTCCAAAGAAGTTTGGAAGACTGATGGTCTGTGATGAGACTGAGTATGGGAAAATTAAAACAAAAAACAAAAAACAAAACAAAAAAAACCCCAAAAACCCAAAAAACCCAAAAAACAAACAAACAAAAAAAAAACAAAAACAAAAAAAAAAGAGAGAGAGAAGTCCCAAATGCAGCATCAACACTAGTTTGCAGGATGAGACCTTGTACTGTATCAGATGTCCCTGGTATATTGAGCTTTTTCTCACATCTGGTTACATGAAGGACAATCTGCTTTGTAATGGTGACCGTTGGTCATTGCGTCCCTGCCGGCATAGGTGTCACAGTTTGTAGCTGTGATTTCGTGCTCTTTCCAGTTCCTTTCTAGTCTTTGCAAGAGTTTCATAATTTTCTGCTTTGGTACAAGGTAGCACAACAATGGTAGGGTCAATGTCTCCTTTCCATGATGCCAAAGCACTTGTACCACGAAGTTGTTGAGCAGTGACTTCTGCTGGGCAAGTTACAGGTTTGGGCAAATTGCAGGTCTGTCAAAAGAATGGATTACACAGGTGGCATACACAGGTGGATTACACAGGTGGCATACACATGGAAGCAGTCTTGATGGGGAATCAGATTATAACAGAAGTACTTGGCTGGGAGGTGCAGTGGGGAATTTTGTGTGTTGAATGCATGGGAAATTCCTAGTGGGTGCTTTTTAAGATCTTGATCTAGAAAGACATGAACTTTATTACTGTTCTGTCCCCTTGGTGTAAATGCATAAATAAAAGCACCGAGTCATCCTGACTACAGCTCATGGTGCTCTTATCTCGGCTCATTCAATTTCCACATCTTTGCTACTACTCATGACGATTTCCTCCACACAGTGTGTAGGCTTACATCCTTCTTAATGTGCTCTTCTGAGAGCATTCTGCCTTTTCCCAATCAAATATTAATTTCATTTATACAACATGGTTTTAAAAGCCATTTTCTAGTCTAATATTATTCAGGAAATTTATCTGTGACAGACTCTTGCAACATTTATTGTGATGGAACAAACACAGCAGTAAGACTAGTGCCTGAGGTCTCAGACAAAAATTATTAAGATTCATATAGAATTTTACAACAAGAATAAATGTTTCAGATAAAATCCCAAGGACAAGGCAAACAGCATTTTAAAAGAAAAACAGGTTTCTATCTAAGTTCTACAGGGAAACGTCACATTTGAAAGCTCTTATTACCAAACAAAATGGATATTCTTACTACCTAGTCTTATAAACTATGGGTCTGTTTTCTTTTCTTTGCACAGGCAGTGTGTGAGAACTGAGGTGATGAAATCTATCTGGAATCTAACTTTATAAGGTCAACCTTATCAAAGGTTTGGTACCTCTGTCAGGCTACCTAGGTTCCGTGACTTGACTCTGTTTCTAGGATGGGAATAACCAGGTGGCATCACATGGTGTGAAAGGCTGAGGAAGCTGATACTGAGTGTACTCTGGGTGCCCACCCCTGCACAGTCCTCCTGGCTGTTTCTGTGGCTGGGAATGCTGTTCTGCATGAGAACATTATCTGCTTCTCATTGTAGCATTGTTCCGTGAATTGCCCTGGCATCCCTTCACTCTTCATCCGGCTGCTCACATGCCTCACCAAGACAGAGCGCTGAAATTCCATGGAGAGAAGGTTTTCATTCCTTCTGCCAGCACCATCCAGAGGCAGAAAAAAGCTATCTTGAAAAATGAGTGAGGCTTTTCTTTGCAAAATTTTGCATAAATTCCCCTCAGCAGAAACATCTTTCCAAAACCGAGATTTAAAACATTCACTCTGATATTGTTTTGGCGGTTAATGATGTCTGAAGCTGCAATGAATTTGAACTCAAATAAATTGATATTGTACCCTTCAGAAGTATAAGGAAAAACAAGGTTGTGAATAAAAGAGATTATTAAGGAATTATTTTACATGATTATCTATATAAGATTATTCTGTCTATCCTCATTGTTTTGGATATGATTCCCTTTCCCCTCTCCTTCATTTCTGGCTGAATAGTTCTACACAAGTCTGAAGGTCTTACAAAGCGAATAAAAAGCCAATTTAGCTAAACTGATGATACCACAATTCCACTGTCTCAGGTATGCAGCTGCCTTACAGAAGAGACCTAAACAGCCTGAAGAAAAATAACGTTGTCTTGAAGTCTAGGCTAGAATTTTAATTTAATATTTTTTGGTAGGATGTATGTCAGGTAACTTTAGCACATTCCAACCTGCTTATAGGTAGTAAATACCAGGGAAATGGCTTCTACCTTTACCCTTCCACCACACAATTTTGAAGGACAGAACTCCCTAGTTTGTTCTAGTTGCCCCTTTGTGAAGCTGAAAGGATATATTGGTTTATTATTTAAGGTAACATAGAAATCACTCCACTGACATTAGTGGTTATCTGCCTAGCTGGTCATGTCAATGCATATATTCCATACATACTTATAGATTCACTTTTCCACAAGCAAAATTAAGGTCAGCTGACACTGTCATCCTGCTTATAAAAAAATTTCCACATCAATTGAAACTAAGGGGAAATTATATTTTGACAGAATAGTTACCAGGGTAGAATTAGTGCAGATTGAAGCATGTCTAGGAAAATTAAGTAAATCCACCTGACAAATGCAATCATCTTTCTCCAAAATAGCATGGCATTTGCTAGCATATGGTGAAAGAAATCAAGAAACCTGTGGTAAAACAGGACCTTTGTCTCCTTTGGAAGAATTTGCTGGCAGAACAGGATGCCTTGTATGGCCTACATAATAAAATTCAAAATACTTATGGAAATGGTTCTTCATGTCACACCTAAAAGCTTTCACATACCATTTGTTCCTGCGTGTACCCTGAATGTTCATGTCACAGTTACTCAAAGGAAAAAAATGGAAGGAAGACTGGGATTACACTGTGATGCTCAATGGTAGTCTGCCTGTGGGTTGATATAAGTAGCTAACACACTGTTGACATTTGCTGTTCAGACAGGAATTCATTCTTCATCAAAAAGAGAACTCCCTTTCTTCCCCCACCCCAGAAATTTTTAATAAGTGAAGAGATGGCCAAGTCTAGAGTACCCTCCTATAGCTAAGTCATGTAGGAACTCATAATCACATCATCACTGCCACTTCAGAAAGGAACATTTATGTGAAAGAACTCCTTTTACTCTGAATGGTAAACTTCTCCATTTCTAAGTGCCATGGTAGACAAAGGGAGCAAGCACTTTTGGTGATGTGATTTCTTGGAACACAGCATTTGAAAGGAAAAAAACACCACAACTACACAGAAATGTCTTTCTGGGAAACTTGGTGCAGTATTCAGTTCTCATTCATTCATAGATCATGAGGATTAGAACATAAAATTTAGATAAAACCAAATACTTTGGATCAAAACACCTGGGACTACTTAATTTTGTAGTTTTATGGTTATTTAAAACTGTGGCAGATTTCTTGCATAGGGTCCAATTGATACCCTTTGTAATGAAATATGAGTGACAAGCAAGCCTAAATCATCAGAATTTTCTCTCTCTCTTCCTCCCCTTTGTTTCTTCTTTCCCTTAAGTACCAATGAAGACTTCAAGGAGAATCCTTAGATCTGATTTACTGGCTTCAGCGCAGTGGAAACTGGGTGCTTTCTACTGGTGTGTGTTACATGATAGATCTTGGCAGCTGGCTGAGTTTACCAAGTTTCACTTTGAAATCTGTGGGTCAAGATATCCTTCCTTGCTGTACCTCTGGAGGCTGTGCACTACAAATTCTGTGAGCTGCACTTGATTTTTCTCTTCAGAACACCCCCTGAATTAGACTTGCTAACAGGTTATTCATGTAGGCTTCATTTCCACACTAGGAAACAGAGCTTACAAACCATGAAACAGATCACTCTGTCCGTAGCCTTTTCCTTCTTGATGCTTCCATTACTTTGGAAGATGATGTGTGGTTTGTGGTTTTTCCCCTCATTTTACTCTGCCATGAGGTGTTGCAGGGAAGAAAAAGCAAACTCACATGCTTCAGTCTCCTGAATCTTCTCTCTGTTTCAGGACTTGTATGTGAATGGTAACGCTGAGTATATGCATAGAGGGATAGCAGGCTATGTCTTCCAAACAATAGTCCAGGTCTCCTGGAGGTGCAATATTTCTGTTGTTTGGACTCCTTTCAGGTGCTTGAAAACATCCCCCCCTCCCCTGTTTCTGAGTGGCCATGGCACTAGGGTGAAATAAATCCAGTCCCAAAGAAGATTTAGATCTTCATCTCAGTATTTGCTCTTTGTCACTACTTGACCCTGTTTGTAAGAATTTTGTTTTGAGGTTTAATAGGAAGGTTGTGTTACCTGGTGTAGAAGCTGAGCAGTGTTGATATAGACTGAGATTTTTTGATGTAAAAATACAAACATTCACTTACAGAAGATCTGTAGTTTCTTCAGTTTTATGAGCTTGACAGTAGAAAATGTTTTACCTGCTTCCTTTCCTTCCTTCATACACACTGTGGTTTTATCTCTCTCTGAATTAGCTTGTGTCAGCTGTAACAAAGGAAAAGAGCTCCTATTGAATAAGCTACTAGCATTTATAAATACAGGATGACAAAAGTCTGATTAAGCTAAGGAAAGAGATGATATGAAGAACAAATATGGAAAGATTTGAAGATGGATCGTTTAAACCCACTGTTGTAATCTGAGGAAGAGACAGATTGGTAATATGCGCCTTCTAAATCCACAGTTGATGTGCACCTAGGCTGAGCCTGATTTCTAGACAACTACCAGACAGAGGCCGTCCCAGATTGTGTTTGTCTGTCTCTCAAGGAGGATGGAAGGCGGCCAGGAGAAGGGAGCCTTCCTGCGGTGAGTGGGACAGGGCAGGACTGTGAGAGGCCCCACCACGAGCAGTGTAAATGAGCCGCTCGGTGTGAACGAGCCACCGGACCCGGAGCTCGTTCTCAGCAGGTGGCACTCTTGAGCTGATCAGCTTGGCACAGCTGCTTCCGCATCAGATCTCTCCCTCCCCCTCGTTTTTTTAATGAATTATTTTCTTTTAATATCATCGTGATGTCTTCTGCATGTGTCTCAAACTGCAAGTCATGACAGAGTGGTGTTGTACCACTTTAAATGCAGAAGGCAGCAAAAACCCTGTACAGGAACAAGGTTTTGCACGTTGTTCCTGCTGAAAGTCCGTATCTTTCTGCAACCAGGATAAAACCTGTTCTGATTCTGAGTTGAGCCTACTTGTAGCATGTTTTTAAAGACTAATTTTATTCCTTGATTGCAAAAAGCTGCATGCATATTGACAAAATATATAATGGCCCAGCAAACAGCTGTGGACAGAATTTAAGACGGTTCAGTCCTCCCAGCATCTTGGCCTGTGCACCAGATGCAGCATGCATCCTATGGGGGATCTTTATGAATGCTGGCCCCAGCCTTGTACGGAATTGCCTCCCAAGCATCCTATTGCTAATACTGCCAGTGTTGTCCTGAAGATGACATTAATGTGTGAAATACTTTTAAGAATAGGAATATTGTGGTTAATGTAGTTGCATTTTTTAACTTCCCTGCACCTGTCGAACCAGTTTCCAATGACTGAATGCCCACGTTTCACCCCTGCTGCTTCCCAACCTATGAGATCTTTGGATTGTCATTGATATAACACTGAACACAATGAAGGTCTAATTTGCTAAAGTTGATTTGTATTACAGCAAGCTTTGGGTTTAAAGGAGATAACAATTGTTGATTCATTTTTGTATGGCTGCTGTCTGAATAACATTCTTCCATTGAAATGTATGCTAATTCAGAGCTATGTACTTTTTTTCACTTCAAAAGAGCAACACCAATGACAGAAGATGAATAAGAAGAATCAGGAATAACAAGTAAAAATAAATACCTCTGCAAACAGCTCCTCAGTGTAGCTCATAGGAGATATTCTACATTGACTCAAGAAGAAAAAGAAAGAAGAAAGACTGTGAGTTAAAAATGCTTACAATTGGATTGTTCATATTCGTAGCAGGTAAATAAGAACATCCTTCATACTTTCTCATTTATGTGTTAGCAGCTGACAAGTAAAAAATAGATTCAACAACACAATTAAATGTGTCTGTGTAACACACCAAGGGGTTATTTCCACTCTTTTTTCATGTCAATCACATCCACCCTGGGATAAACTCTCCCACAACTATACACAACACGTGTGTTCAAGTTATTCCCATGCATAATGCGTTCTTTGCCTCAGTCTTTCATAGCACGAGCATTTGTTCTTTGGATACCCAGCTCCCTGAGCTCAAAGACAGGGATGGAGAGCAGAATGAAGCCCTCATGATCCAGGGGAAATGGTCAGCGTCCTGCTGAACCACTTGGACACAGATAGAGGTCTATGGGGCCAGATGAGATCTATCCAAGGGTACCGAGGGAGCTGGTGGAAGTGCTCACTGAGTCATTTTCTACCATTGGAAGCCCCAGTTGGCTGGAAGTCATGAAATGTGATACCCATCTACAAAAAGGGTTGGAAGGAGAATCTAGGGAACTCTTGGGCTGACCTCAAGTGCCAAGGAATGTCATGGAGTAGATCCTCTTGAGTGTCCTCATGTGGCATGTGAAAGACAACCTGGGGATCACACCCAGCTGGCTTGGTTTTAAGAAAGGCAGGTCCTGCTTGACCAAGGTGATCTATGACAAGGTGACATGTTTAGTGGATGAGGAAATGTCTGTGGATGTTGTCTGCCTGGACTTCAGTAAATCTCTTGACACTGTTTCCCACAGCATTTTCCTGGACAAACTGGCTACTTCTGGCTTGAATGTGTTCTAATACCCAATCTAAACCTCTCCTTGTGCAACTTGAAGTCATTTTCTCTCATTCTGTCACTTGATACTTGGGAGATGAGACTGAGTCCCACCTTGCCACAAAGCCTTTTCAAGAAGTTGTAGAGAGCAATAAGGTGCCCCCCTGAACCACCTTATCTCTAGGCTAAACACATCCAGCTCCCTCAGCTGCTCTTCACAGCACTTGTTCTCCAGACCCTTAACCAACTTCACTGCTCTTCTCTGCACCTGCTCCAGGACCTTAATGTCTTCCTTGTAGTCAGGGACCCAAACCTGACCACTGTACTCAGGATGTGGCCTCATCAGTGCTAGGAACAGGGAGATGATCCCTTGCCTGGTCCTGCTGGCCACACTATTGCTGATACAGGCCAGGTGCCATTGGCCCTTGTCGTGGCAAAGTGAGGGTCAGTCTCCCACCCGGTATCAACGGACAAGATTAGAGGAAATGGCCTCAAGTTGCACGAGGGAAGGTTTAGACTGGATAATAGAAAAAATTTCTTCACCAAAAGGGCAACCAAGTACTAGAACAGGCTGCCCAGAGACGGGGTTGTGTCACCAACCCTTGAGGTATTCAAAAGACACGTGGATGTGGTACTTAAGGACAAGGATAGTGATGGATGTGGCAGTGCTGGGTTAATGCTTGGACTCAAGGACCTTCAAGTTCTTTTTCAGTGTAAACAATTCCATGGTTCTCCATACTGGGATGTCTAACTCATTATTTTTAATACCTTTTTTTTTAAAAAAGTCAGCTATATTCCTACACACAATTATATGGAGCAAGAACACATTGTATACTATGTGTTTAGTTGTCTTGACTTTATACAGGGAAGTAAGAAGTAAAAAGTGACTAAGAGGCATGGCCCATGCAATTTTGACTATGGTCTGTCCTTAGGTGCTTGAAAATTTGGGTGTGGCCATGATACATTAAAAATGCATTATGGACAGCTAGAATAACGGGCTGCTTTTAGCAAGGATCTTGATATTTTCTTCAGAAATCATCCAGAAACCAGTTACTGTCTGTGTTTTTCACCCCACGAAAGAGAATGTTTCTTTACTCATCATTTCTGAGACACTAACAGCTTTCCAGGCGGGTGTTCCATCTAACTGGAGATTCAAAAGACATTTTAGAGCAGATGTTTCTGCAACATCTGATATGACTCATCGTGGGTGAGAGGCTGCTGCAATATCAGAATTTATCCTCTCTTAAGACCAATAAGAAATAATCAAACTGCAGAGACGGTGCCCAGAGGTATGAAACATGGCATGTTTCAGGGATGTGTCTCCAAGCCTTTGTTGCTCAAAGGACATATGATGCCTCTAGACAAAATTTTATCCCAACACAGCATAGAATAACATCAGCACTCTCATAATGCACAGCTGTGTATCTTGCACCCCGTGGAGCTTAGTCCCTGCTCTGGAGAATTGCTTACATGACATTGCCATCTGGATGCATGCAAATTATTTTGTTCTTAGTTTTATAAAAACATTAGCCTTGTTGCTGAGGGGAGGTCATTCAGGGTGTCTTTTTCTACATGTACACAAACACATCCTCCCTGCCCAGACCAGATTACTGTGTACAGTTGCAAGGACATAAGAATTTTGTGATGCTATAGGTACGCAAAGGATGTAGTGGTTCACCTGCTCTATTTTACTAGTGGAGACTGTCATTGCAGCAAGCCTCTGCTAGCTGTCTTTCACTTGTTGCAAACTACATCTGCTCTGTGGCAAGCCCAGCTTGCTGGAGGTGGGATGAAAATTTCTCAAACTGTACGTTTTGGTCATCCTGTGCTACAATTTGTCTCCTGCTGACCTTGCAATTGCAAGATATTCTCCTTGTATGCATAGTGCTTGATTTATTGCAATTCCTCTTCAGTCAGGCTTCCAGCAGAGTAGCTGCCCTGCTTATGCTTCTTCAGGGCTCAGGGCTGTATTTGCTCTCTGGTTTTGAGGAGTCCTGAGTGGATAACACCTTTTTTGTCATCTCTGTTTTGGCTGCGTGCAAATTAGCAAATGGACTGTAAAGTATAAATAAAGTGTAATTCAATACAAATGGTATTGTCCATTTGTTTTGTCAGTTGGTTTATTTTGGGGGGAAGAGTGACTCATTTTATCTTCTTTTAAGAAATGTCTTTAATGAAGTAATGGGCTAGGACATGTTTGTATGTGTGATGCATGCTTCAGGAATTTGGCAGATTGTGTATGCATGCTGAGATGTTTGCCAGCCCCAGAAAAGAAATTGTGTTTTCTTAGAGTTGTTCTTAGAATAAGCGCTCTTAGAAAAAGAGAGGATGAGGAAGAATATTTCTCAGGTTGCTTCAGTCATTTTAACCTCTATACTTCATGAGCTGTGCATGAAATCTATTTCCCTGCTGGTTCCCCGTTTCATAGTTCTTAACTATGAAAGTGAGGTCTGCTTGAACATTAAGTGATGTCACCCTGAACTCAAAGCAAGGTTTAAGTTCTTGAAACTCTGACACCAACATTTGAAAGGTCATGAAATGAGCATAAGCTATGCTTCTTATTTAAAAGACATTAAGTAGGAGAGGTGCTGGATTTTGGGGACCCATGTGAACTTTTAGAGGCCAGAACACTGAAACTTTCTTGCTGTTTTAGTTTTTAGAATACAGAACAGAAGAAATATGTACAAAAAGTTGATGTTGCTTTTTCATTTCATAATTTCCTGAATTATCTCAACAGACTAGGGAATGATGGTGTTAATATATGGTAATAATTTTTCTCCTTGTTCTACAGAAAATAAATAAGCCATCCAAGTGGTTTTCTTCATCCATGTGAATTCTCTTTAGTAGCACAGCATTTCTGCTCAGTACAACCCAGTTCTCACTTATTTTTGTAGACACATACTAAATTCTGTTTGGGCCAGAAACTATGAAAAAGGAAATCACATAAGCAGAGGTTTGAGTAGGAAAGATTTCTTTGGCAGACTCATGACAAAACATTTCCCTCATTTCTCCCTTTATCCCCTCCCTGACTTATTAACATGTTGACTTTTGTAAAACATGACTGCCAAGAGTATTTTATGATGCTAAGGAGAAATTATTGGAGATTATTAAGAGCTATCAACTTCTGCCCTTTTTATAAGTAATTGCCTAAAATATTATCCCTGATCAGAAAAATTATTTGATCAGTTTATTAGGTGTGGATGGTGAATGTTAAAACCCCATATGAGTCTTTCTATTTTCTCTAAGGTGGTGTGTTGTACAAGAAACACAGGTGTCAGAGTGGATAAACAAAAATGAGCTTTCAAGAAAAAGCTGTGGAAGGAGGTTTAAGGGAGTCCTTGGCTGTTTACAGTGGAGATTGGTGAGAAGGGAAGGACTCTCATATCTCTTTGCCATAGGTAAGAGTGATACTGAAATTCTGTGTGAAGTTGCAGTACTCAGGTTCTTCAAAAGAAGGTTGAAAATCTTATAGTTCAAAAAAGAAACGAAATCACTGTGTGGATGAATTGGAGTCTATTATTTATAGAGACACAAAAGAGGTCAGCCTGATTAGGCTGATTAACCACCAGGCAAGATGTTTCCATCAGTTAAGTCCTTTTTTTTTGTATAATTGAGAAAATTATATATTTCCATCTGACCCTAATGAGCAGTGACTTTACATAGCCTACACTCATTTCAGCCTGCAATGCAATTCAATAAAGTTAAAATATTAGTGGGCTGAGATTTGGAGAGAATGATTACTGACCTCCTGGTTTGTTTGTCCATGAAAACTGAAGCAAGGTTTCTGGGTCTCAATCAGAGGACAATGATGGACACTATTTGTCAGTCTGAAGACAATACAGGGTCAGCAGGCTCTGCCATGCCAGCAGATATGAAAATCTGAAGAACAAGAATGTACTTATTTAGCATTTTAACATGATAAAATATTTCCTTTTACATGACTCTCTTCTCCAGTGACTACCAACACTGCATAATAAATCACCTAAATTATATCTAGGGAGTCTCACTGCTCTATAACTGCTGCAATAAGGTGTTTTGTATGCTCCGATTGCTTTCCTCTATGCTCCTTTCACTTGGAAGACATTGAACCTCTTACACAAACAAATTTCTGTCCTGGGCTGTGTTTCATGGGCAGCACAGTAGACAATACCTTTAAAAGAGTGGGGTCAGAAGACGGAAACTGAGTGAAAAAGTCAGTACTGAGAAACATCTAAATATTTTGTCTCACCAAGAGTAAAGCTGTTGCAATCTAAACAACAGCTGGGGCTTCTTATGATGATTTCTTTCCTTTCTTTCTTTGAATTCTAGACCAGCGTGCAAGGTGAAAGCTTAACTACAGTGCTTTACTTCAGAGATGCTCATAGGCAGTGGAGCATGCCAGACTTTATTGGAATTTGAAACTGCAATCAATGGCATTTTCTACTGTTCTGGTGCTCATCCTATTCAAACAGTAAATTTACTATCTAATCACAAGTTGCACTGTCAGTCTAAACAGAGTAATGCAGGGCTTTGAGGCATAAGGTAATCCAACAAGAATGACAGCCAGTAGAATTACTCTTGTGTTTGCTTTTTCATTATGGAGGGAGCCTTTGAACTTTCAAAATTAGTGGCCTTATATTCTTTGGGGCTTCCCAGGTGCGTGAGTCCAAGTCATACATGGCAATCAGACAGCTGGTCTATTACTACTTTCTAAGGCTAAATAGTGCAATTGGACATTGATGGAAAGCAAAATGAAATATTGTGAGTACCATGTAATTGCTTCATCAGAGGCAGTAGGGCTTTCACTTTGGGCATTTGCACACAAAGACTCTGTAATTTACCCAGGAAAAGAGTTCATGGTCCATGACCCAGGGAGTATTCCCTACTCACTGATGCCCATGTAACATTTTGTATCCTCTTGGCACAAATTAAGTCAGACATAGAAGCTTAACAGCCCTGGAGAGTCAGGCCGATGGTGTTGCTGGGAAGTCACTATTGACCTTTCAATTTTGTGCAATATGCACCCTCAGGGACACCCTCAGGTTAATGGCATTTTAGAATAACATCAATATTTTGACATGACAGCCTTGCAAGGACTGTAATACAAACTTATATCAGGTTTTACAAACAATTCATGTACAGCCAGATGAAGAAGGAATGTGCTTGGTCCTGCAGACCACCTACCATTCCACATATTATTGTTTTGCATGGCTGGCCTCAAATTTAACGTTACTGAAGTAACTTATGAAGTGCACTTTTAATGATTCATGCAAATAGTTATAGGGAAGAGTAAACACAATAGGTAAAACCTATTTTTGCTGAAAAATGTAACTTTGAACTTGTCCATTCCTCCCTTACACGTGTGGTTCCTCAGGGTAAGATATGCTTATCTTGATGTTGAATAAGGTGACCTAACATACTAGACACCTGAAATTAGAGTAATCTAGAAGTTAATTCACTTAACTGGAAGCAGGAACTCGACATTGTTTTCCTATTTCTGACACAGCCTCACCTGGTAACTTCACTTAAATCACTTAATCTTGTATGGTATTTTTTGTGTTAAAGATATCAGAGTTTCATCAGGAAGAAATGGACGACAAATGAATTTTTTTACATGTTTTGTGCATTTGTCATGATGGGGTATTTTTACGTATACCCCAAAAATGCACATTTGTAGCGGATCAGTGGTCTCCCTTCTTGAGGGCACAGGTTTCCCTAGCAGAATGCCATGCAGAAGTAGCTATCTGAACCACTGCAAAAACTACCAAGTCAGAGTATCCGGCACTGCACAAGATATTGGTCCAAGAACAATTACATTTAAAGGACCAAGCTTCTCCGTGGCTCCATTTCAAGCCCAACACGTTTAGGGAGATTATACTTCCACTGTTTATGCTACACCTGTCCTGAGGTGTCTGAAGAATTCGTGTTCTGGAGCTGTTCAACTGGCAGTTCTGATCCAGAAGCAGACTCCTGGGAGTAAAACAGCAGTGGTCCCACCATCAGGTTTGCCTGCCTCCAGCCCTTGAGAAGGGGGCCTTGCTTCTGTTCCTGTTAAGCTGAGCTAAGTGAGGTTTTAGACTGATGACCGCTGCTGGCTGCTCCTACTGGTTGCAGCAGGATCAGTCACCAAAAAGCTTGGCTCTTGAGAGACTTTTCTATTGCTGCTCAGAACTCAGAGAAACCCAGCCTTTTTTCTCCATTTCTTAGTCCCTCATCCATGGGGGTAGCTAGATTCAGTGTCACCTTCAAGTTTCCATCCAACCATTTGTTTTAGTTTAATCTGAGCTCCTTTAAACAACACTGAAAAACCTCTGTATTAATGAAGAAAATAATTATATATATTTAAGATGTTAATGCAATACAGACCTAAGGTTATTTGGGCCCTTACTGGCCTGAATTTTAAGAAATTGCTTGGCAAACTAAAGAGATTTTTTTTAAGAGTCCATTAACTTTTAATGCAATGACAGGTTTCTTTCTCTTATGTGAAATAAATCAAGGCTTTAATAAAGGCTGACACAGCCTACAAGACTAATGTTTGCATGACAAGGATCAGGAACAATGACAAAAATAAACATCACTGGAAAACTGATTTATGAGACTTGTTTTTTAATCTACCCAAGTTGTGTTAGTCTAGACCTTTTACTCAAAAGCTATTACCTCAGTCTGTCACCCTAAAGGAAACTGAAGAGAAGGACAAATATTTTAGTACCAGCCATAGCCATTTGTATTGGTGTGTTTAAATAAAGCAACACGGTTTTGATTTATTTGATAGAAAAATAAACTCATCATCTAGAAAGAGGGGTCTAGTGGTTAAAACGAAAGATATGATTTTATACTCTTCATAATTGGTTAGGTGGTACTTCAAAGAAATAACTCATCCAGTAGAGACATGACATGAAATATTTAAATTTAAACAAAAAAGCCAAATAATCTACATATTTCTCATTTAGAAGAATAACATCTAACAGTATAAATCACTTCATACTTTTTTTTTTTCTCTGAATTCCTCTTAATTTTGAAAATTAAACGCAATTTGAAATCATTGTCCTTTGGGCCATTAATGCTCAAACATGTATTTCTCAGTTTAAGGAACAAAATTTCAAGAACAGGACTAATTTCATCCTGGGAAGGCATTATAATGCTTTGAACAGCTTTTATTCAAGATTCTTGGAGAGCTTGTGCTGACAAAAGCAACTTTGTTGTCCAACCCTTGGAAGCAAAGTTCATCTAGATAAATTTTTTCAAGTGAATTTTATTGATGACTGAAGCTACAAAATGTAAGCTATTATGACTTTTAACATCTTCTTCTCCACTGAAAAGGTAAAAAATAGTATTTTTTACATTTTTTTACAAGGTGCATGCAATATTGTTGCATTGTAAGAATTGTGTTTGGGAAAACAGACACCTTCTCAATGTCTGCTCTTCTCCATTACCTATGTCCCTGGTAATCAACCACAGCTTTTCTTTAGACTAAAGAGAAGGATATTTTGCAAGAGTCATGGGTTTGTCTCAAATTTGTGATTTCTTGACTTACTTATTCATGTGACGAAATAGTAGCTTAATTGAAGCATAAATTGAGGTGCAGACTTTTAAATGATTACGCAAAGGTGTTCCAGTGCTAATAATCGTCCAACTCAGGTGTGAAATGCAGAATGTGTTTTCATAACAGATAATGCTGAGTAACAGCTGAAGTAACTTATAAGAAATACCTGAGTATTAAGCTCCTTCACTAGATTACTGTGACAAGATTTAGACATTAACTTTCCTTGTTTGTTTGTTTGTTTTCATCTGTTCAGATGCTGTCTGCTTCTCTTTCTCTTTACTGGTGTAAATCAGGTTGAGAAACTCAAATAGAAGACCAAACCAACTATTTTCTATGGAATCACTGCAGTAATTTCAACACTATCGAACTCTTCAGGTATTCAAGTAATTACAATGCAGAGTTCCATTGCAACTATGTGATAACCTGTCATAAATCATAAATGTCCACCTATATATCATTAAAAAGTCTTATAAAGGGATTTTCTTGTCTTCAAGTCTCACCAAGACACTTGCAGGACAGTAGCTCTAGAAGACTATTAACACTCACGTGGTATAATTTGAAGAAAATATTTATTTATACTGTGTAGCTGTGAAATCATTTTATTGTTTGTTGTTAATGCATGAACAACTATTGCTACCCTGTAGCATTAGTGAAAGCAAACATTTGACAACAAGAAAAGAAAAACAACCCTGAAAGAACTTTACTCAGTTATGCATTTCTCAGTTTAAAGAATAAAAAGTACTGTATTAACTTCCTTGAAGCCAGAGTGTGCCGCCTACATTATATGTCTTTGTTAAGGGATTGAGGAGCAATAACTCACCTCCTTATTTCTGTGTGACAGCTAGCAATATTTATGGTATATCTGCAGAGCTGCTGCTATTCCTCTAGATAAATCATAGTAGGCCCAAAATTTTGAAATATTTTTAACAACAACAAAAATATCCGCATTTCTTTTTATTTTGTTCCTGTGTTGAAAGCCTTTAGTATTTTAGAGTTCTCCATCACCCTGCAGCCTAACTTTATTTTTCTTAATTGACATCATCACACACTTCAAAGAGAAGTACTCTCAAGGCAAACGAACAATTGTAGGACTTGGATAGAGGTCTGACACAAAGTCACACAAGAATACAGGAGGGACTGGACAAAACCAGGCACTCCTCTCTGACATCAAGCAGAGCAGGCACCAGGGAAAGTCATGTTGCATTACGTCTGTGCAGTACCACCCTTCAAAGGCAAGGAGGCAGGCCATGACTGTCACTGTTTGTTTCTCAGTTTCTTCTCAAAATGCTGGGTGCACACAGAGGATGGGCAGGAAATGAAGCAGCAGCTCAGTCTGTTCCATCAAATAATCTCACTTGAAAAGAAACCGTTTTGTTGTGGAAGGAGAGAAAGAGGTGGCACACTTGTGTGTGTGAGGAAGTAAGAAAAAATAGTTCTTGGGGAATCTCTTAAATTTCTCATTGAAGTTTGAAAAATTTCCAGTGCTCTGTGACATTGCTGTGCATGTTTGTCAGACAAGAGATGTCAGAAACTTACAGAACTGGCATAGATTTGATTATTTGCCTTTTTAATGCACGGGTGTTTATGTGAGCACTTCTTTTTTTTGGGAAGGAACAGTGGAAACTGAATGTTTTCTTTAACCTGTCAGTACTTGCTTTGAGAAAGGTGTTCTTAGCAACTATTTTTTTTTTCTCCCCAAGACTGACATAAAGCAAGTTTCTAGGGCCCAGATCCTTCTGGTTTATTCTGTCTCTGTTTCTTTGGAGATATGTTGATTTCTCCAGGCCAGGATATATCCACGAGAAACTTTAGAGTCAGGTTTTCCCAATTATTCAGGACTTAATTTTCTTTATATTATAGATTTAAAAAAAATATTATTGACCTGTTCTTTTTTTCAGACATTTTTTCCCAGAGTATTCAGATTTTAAGCTCACTTTCTATCCCACTTCAGCCTCCTGAGAACTGTTTCCGCATTAATTCAGCTGAAAAAAAAGACCCAAACCAAGTCATTTTTGCTGCTATGGACTGGCTTCCACCAAGCTATGAGGGATTAATTTCAGGTTACTTGCCAAGATATCCTTACTTGGGAGTTGATTTAATCTCCCAGTAATTGTATCCTCTGTGTACTGTGTCCCAGCTGTTGGTTCTATGAGTAGTTTATTTCTACTGTTCCTTCCCACTGCATATGGAGCATCTCACTCATCATCAGGCTTTGTCCTGGGGGTTTGTGGGCTGCTCTTCTCCAGAGCACGTCATGGAGCTGCTGCCTGTGGGTGCTGTGGCACGGGGGGCACTGGGGCAGTGGAACTCGTGGTTCCAGGGTTTGCCACGGAGGGGGGATGTGAAGTGGGTGTGAGTTGAGGGGTGGGTGTAAGTGCCTGGGATCGTGGAGTGCCGCGGTGAGAGCTTTGGATGTAGGGGTGGCGAGAATGAAATGAGAGCCTCTGAATTGCTTTGGACTGCTTGCCTAATAACCTGCTCAATTTATGAGGCTGAGAAGTGGGTTCCTACCTTCCGTCAGACTCCTAGGAGTGAATAGAAATTATTTCAGTCTTGTGAGGGAGAGAGGTCTATATTGTCCTTAATGCATTTGGAGATCTGGTGCTGCTAATTTATGTTTATAGTGTAAATTTACACACACGCATTTATGAATGTATATAACTGTATGTATAGAACTTCAATGTTTGCCCATAATAAATTAAATCTTTTTCTAAGAATACTCTGAAATACAGAGTCATTCTAAAGAACTTCCTGCTACTGAAGATGAAGCTATTGGCAATATTCTAAATGAAATTCTCTAATCTCCAAAAGCATTCTAAATTAAATTTTCTAAACTTCCTTTCAGCTGGCACATTTTTCCCATGTTAAAAGGCAGGTACATTAACATTAGGAAGAAAGTCTCATGCAGTATAGAGTAATTGACCATGAGATAAAAATGAATTTTTTTAACATGAAGATGAATAAATATCCCAAGTCTGATTTGAGCTTTAGCATTGCCGACACACCTGCTATTAAACCTGTGTCAAATAAAGCTCTGTTTGGCTGTAACTTTAACTTACAAAACCAGAGTGGAACTGGATCTAACACATATTTAGCCACTTTGTCTACTGGCAATAGGAGCATATAGAGGAGCAGTACATAAGAATCATATACTGTGACAAAGAACTAAAGAAGGTAACAAGCATAGCTTTCATACAATTTAAAGGACTGAGCATTTTGGAAATTAGTTTTCTGTGAAATGTTCAAAGGGTGGACTTGACATAGGTAAAATGGAGGGACAAAGGAATTCCCATTGTGCCCTCAGCATCAGCACTTTCATCTCACACTTCAACCTTTCATTCATAAATGGTATTTAAAAAATAATTATAATTACTAAAAACTAATTTCATTTAACCAGATAAAATCTTAGACTAACGTGATTTAAGATATTTTTACTTGGAAAGGCAAAATCAATGATTATATCACATGCTGGGACACTAGTGGGTAGCCTGCATTTTCCGTGCCACAGCTTACTTGGAAATACATTTTCTCTCTTGAAACCATTATTGTCACCATTAGAGAAATCAGATAATACCTTGTGTTGTGTTATCTCACTTATCCCTCACCAGAGGGAAATTCAGAGCAATACAAAAGCATTAGTATTCATTTTTGAACTAATTTTTAAAGTTTAAACATGAAGGTCTGGGAGGAGGGAGAAGTGCCTAAATCATCATTAAAATCAAATCTTTCTCAACTTACTTACGGCTGATCAAGAGGACCAAGATTTAATTTGTTGTGATGATGTAGTTACACTCCTTTAGATAAAATCTTACTGCATTCAGGGAAATGCTTGATTGTTTGCTGGCTGCATCTGTCTCATGAGAGCTGGTTGAGAGAGGTAGTAGTGGATTAGCTAAGAATTTATTGGCTTTCAACTCAATACTAACATTACTACTGTGAGTTTAGTAGATTTATGAAGCCCTGACTCAATACTTACGAGTCAAACAGGGTGCAATGAATTTTAGAATTTTTCAGAAAACTCAGTGAAGGAAACAGTGCACTTAATTATGCCTGTGTCTAACGCCATGGGCCATTCATATTTATCAACACTATATTCATCCATAGCTCAGAGTAGACAGAATGATCTTTCTGCAGACAGCTGGGGAGGGGATATGAGAGAGGTCCATGAAGTCTCAGGTGGCTTCCTGCTATCAGACAGTATCAGCAGAAAGAGGACTGTCATGGGCAAAATACTGTGAATAGGGTGTGACTGTAGAAAAGGACTATCATCTTTCAGAAGCAGCACAGAATTAGCACTATCAGTGTTTCATGGTAGTAGTGCTGCATTGTCACCCCTTGTTTTTTGTCATTGTCTGTTCTTATCGTAGGACAAACTAAGCTCACATGTATCACTTCTTATCCACTTTCAGGTGCTTGAACACAAAGGAATACCATTCAAAATTTACCACGTGTTTGGGCCATGAAAGATATCACCGAATTTGAAATTTTGTTGCATACTATAATTTCATTAGTTGTTCTTTTCTTCCTGTATAAAATTCTAGTATAAATTGTGAAGAATTTGTAGAGTAGGCATTCAGTAAAATGATGTATTTGTTTTAAAAGAAAAAGTCCTGTTCCTGGCTTAATTCTTTGATATAGAAATTTGATTTCAGAGAATGGAAAACAGTTGTAATAAGAGCAGCTTTTTACACACCCTTTATATACCCATGGAAAAAGCTACATTTTTTTTACCCCATTTTTACATTCAATTCCGCAGTTTGTTCCCACCACTTCTTCATGTCAGGAGCTTTTTATCCTTTCTTATGACTCATTTTTGAGGTTTTGGAAACATTAGAGAACCTAAAGCATTAGAAGATCCAAAATGCTGTCTGAAATGAGCTTCAGAAATACTGCATTGTGTTTGCGTGTCTTCATACTTCACTCTTTTTTGCATCACTCTGAACTTCTGTTTGTATCCAAGCATATTTCCCATTTTGAGTGTCCTAGCCTGTGCTGTAATCTATTTCACTCTTTGACAGATGCCACATACTTTCATTTCATGTGATATGAATCATTTTCCCTAGGATTCACAAAAAATATGTTGAACTCCTTTTACGTAGTGGCACCACTGAATTTAACTCAAGGCTCAAGAGGGCAAAAGGTTTCCTAATTATTTACTGTGCCTCTTGCTGAAACATTGCTAGAAAATATCTGCTTATCAATCTGCTAAATGCTAGGAAATTGTATTTATATGTGAAGTTAGTATGTAACCTTTTCACTGCTTTCCTGTGCCTCACATACCTGATGTTTTTTTCAGAAGCCATTCTGGAAATGTCATGGAACAAATCTTTCAGTAAAGATGTAATATAGAACAAACCTGACTTGTTATGACCTTAAATCTGATTTAGTTGAGCTGCATTATTTGTGTTTACAGAATATGGCTTCCTAATCTGCATAAGGCAGTATTTTTTGTTTTGGTTTTGTTTTATATTTTGCTTCCCTGTGTTTGAACTTAGCATAAAAACTATGTTCAAACTGTGTTTGAACTTAGCTTCTACCCAGTAAAAAGAACACTTTTTGCATAGCAATCAACGTTCTTAAGTAAGGAATGAGTGGCAGGGATGGACCCACCTCATACTTTCAGGGAAATACCTTCCTCTACTCTCTCCAGTTACATTTGCACTTAGAAAGCTTCACAGGAAGGAAAAAAAGTTTGTAATTGGTTTGTGTATTCACATTTTACCAATTACTCTAGCAGGCCACTGAGAATACTTCCTCTCAGAATCCTGTTTTCAAATCAGCCAAATTGAATTTCAAACAAGCTCTTTTACCAACTGCATCAATAACAGATTAGGGAGAGCAGATTTTAGTGAACAGGATTATTCCTGTCAGTGGCATGAACACCACCACTGTCGCTTGTTTTGGTTTGATACTCAAATACTGGAGTCTTGACTGTAGCTTCTAACAGGAAGGCTTGGATACAGAGGGAAAGCTGTGTTTTGATTTGGGCACTGCAGTTAATGTAGTTTAATTGGTTTCATTGATTTTTCCTCTTTTTTTACCATTGTAGCACAATAATTGCAAAGCACATTCTAGATATTGTCCTCAGTTGTCA
The DNA here is from genome assembly GCA_013397175.1 of Platysteira castanea. Classification (NCBI taxonomy): domain Eukaryota; kingdom Metazoa; phylum Chordata; class Aves; order Passeriformes; genus Platysteira; species Platysteira castanea. The sequence continues at coordinate 1,026,758 of VYXC01001355.1, forward strand.
TAACTATCTCTTCCCCAGGGAAAAGTGCCATTGTAAACATAAACATCCACCTCTCAAAATGAAAAAAAAAAAAAAAAAGGATGTGTTATACTGTGCAGTATCTGTGAAAAACAATAATTGTTTTTACATTATTCATTTATTTAGAAAGTGCAGCTGGTCTGCTTCTATTTCTAAATCCTCTAACATGCCTTAAGAATGTTAGGTTCCATTGTAAGAGCCCTAAGTGCAAAATTAATTCTTTATGCTTACCTATGCAGACACTTGTAAAGATGTTGGCACAAATGCCTCTTACCAAGCACAAATTACAAGGGAAGATTTTGAGTCCTTTTCCAGAACCAATCTATCACAAGATTTTGCTGAAAATTTTAAAGTACATCATGGTGGTTATCTTCCAGCTGGAACCCAGGCTGTAGACCCTAATCTGCTTCCTGGTCATGGTTTCAGGAAAGGACCTGGTTTTGCTGATGGAAGTTTCTGGCAGTTAATATGCCCACTGTGAAACTGTGGTAGCCACTGACCCAAACTAATTCTTCCCTTAGAAGCCAGAAATATCCTTGCAGGGTGTGATAAAAGTGCAGAAGCAAAAGCAGCCCGTGGCTGCTCTCCACCTCCTCTGGCACACTACCAAAGCAGAAGGGTGTCATGGCACAATCCCGGGAGCGAGTGCTGTGATCCCTGCCCCAGCAGAAAAGGAGTTGCAGTCCCTAATTCTTCTCTCTGGCTATAGCTGTGCCCTTACGGTGTTCCCTGCCATCTGACCTATATTATGCAGTTTGAGAGGGGTGTCCACTGTGATCGCTGTGCTTTCATGGATCACATGTTACCGAGGCTGACTTTAAGACCTCCCTTGGCTACAGGTCCAGAGTTGCCAAATTTACCATGTAAATTATGTATGTCAACCTGACATGCATAATTCAAAATTCTGATTAAGCGACAAAGAAATGTGTTAGTTTAGTTCTTTGCATAGTGATTTGCTTTTTAAAAACCCTTTCTCTGGGAGGGGTTATGAGTTTTCTGTTTGAGACAGCTGAGGGAATGTAAAGCATTATTTTCCCCCAAGCAAATTCTACTCTGCTAGTGTTTGGGTGGAAATAATTAATTTGGGTTTAATCACAGTAAATTTTGCCTATACAGCTATAAGCAGTGTGGCAGTCAATTACAAAATCACTCAAATAATAGATACTGAAGGAACATAGTATGGGGGGAAGAGTATTAGCCTAGCAAACCAAAATTAAATTAGCCATCAGGAAGAAAAGTAACCCAAAACCCTCCTGAAAAAACCTCTTTCACTTTTTCAAGAATTTATTCTTTTCACTGTTTCCCAAGTACTGTCAAAAAGTTTTCTAGACAACTTTTTTTCCAGAAATGTAATTGAAAAGGGCATCTCATTTGCAGATGAATTATGTCTCTGAATACATTAGTGAAAATATACAGCAGCCAAATCACCAAAGGAGCATGTATAATGAAGAGATTGTCATCAGGTTCTAGAGTGATATCTGTTTGTAAATTCATGTGTTGCAAGCCTTGAACAACGAACAAATCTCCATGTCAGTCAAACCCATGGTACCTGTTTGATTTCAGATGTATTCTTGAAGTCTACTGAGACCATGAAAGAACTTCCACATTTGGTAGTCATTTCCCAGCCAGGTCAAAAAGACAGAGTTCACAGGACGACAAGGGGTTGAACGTGTTGACATAAATTTTCGTTGTACAATATTTATAAATCAAAGGACTTGGCTACTTTTTAAACAAATATCAATACCAGGCTTCATTTTATTCTTATGAGGTCAGTGAAACTTGTAAGCAATAGGAGAGTTTAATTTTTCTACTATTCTGAAATACATCCACTTTTACATGGATACTGAAAATAGGAATGAATGTGTTTTAAGATGACAGATTGAGATGTGTGTAAGTATCAAATTTAATGCAATTTTTGCCTATACGAATCTAGCAGTTTTGTGATTTATTTTTAATTTAGAAATTCTACAACTTTGCCTTTCACTCAGAGTAAAAACAGCTCTTAAAGGTTTTTGTAGAAAAACATATTTCTTCTTTTTAGCAGAAAACAGTAAAAACTAGCTAATGGAAATAGAATTTTGTTTCTTCTGGCTTTCCCATCAAAGTGATTTTTTTTGAGTGTGCACATGAAATATAAAATTTTTATATGATAAAATTTTATAATATATAAAATTTTTACGTGATCTGAAGATACAATTTAATTTCACTGCTGATTAACAAAGAATGCTTAGTTAGAATAACAATGGATATCCAGCTTGCTGCCTTTCTTGCCTCCTAAAAGCCCTATTAAAAACACATCACATGTCCTGTACTGCAGTGTCATAGCTTGCCCAAATTTAAGCTGTGGAATGACACACACAATAGATTTTTTCCATACCACTATGCGCTCCTTTTGAAATTCTCTTTCACAGGGCTGTGGTGAGAGAGATGGGTGTTGGATTCTGCTGCTGTGTGTAGCCTTTCATTCAGCTATTTGTGATTTGGACTATGCTGACTTTTGTAAGAACAAGCTCAGATGTTCTTAGTTTATGTAACACTCTCTGGTGAGTAAAGGATGTATTTTGTAGAAGAAAGTAAAAAAAGAAGACTTTAATCATCTGTTGGAGCATTAATTCGATTGAGCTCTTGGGGAAGAGCTATATCAGAAGAATAATTGCTCTTTGACTGGAATCTGCCTAGAGAGGTTGGCCTAGAGTTACATTTCTTCTTTTCCCTGCTTGGCGTGCACGTGCAATTTGGTCACATCACAAATTAAAGGTCTCAGCCATAGGTTCTGAGAAGAAATGGAACTCTGGATGAGACAACACTTGGCATCAGGAAAAGGATTCTAAGAGAACATAATGGACATATGAAATGGCATATTCTCCATATCACTTTGGAAGAGGTTGGTTCTGCTGTGTAACTCTTTTACTTTCAAGTGACAGCCTCGGGCCCCAGGACGCTGGTTACAATCAGGATATTCAGCACCATCAGGAAGAGCCAATTTCACAGAGCAAAAAGCAATACGCAACATATTGTTTTTCCTTCCTCAAAGGAAAATTTCCAACAGATCCTAAAATATGAGGGCAGAGTTTATGACATCTCTAAATTTTTTAGAATATTCATTGTATTTATTAATTGTATTCATTCATTTGGGAATTTGGATGCTTTATCTGTGTGCTTAAATGAAGTTTTTTACTGACAAATTATTATTTAAAACCTGATCTTTCTTTCTTAGCTACAATTACAAACCTTGGATAAATAGAAAGTCAGAAAAGGCATAAATAAAATGATTATACTGACTATTGCAACTTAAGCTTTGAGACCTAAAGATTCTCTGAAAAAAGAAGGAACCGCCAGTTTTAGTGTAAGCTGTATATAGCTGCAGGAAGGAAACCTGATAGACTGGTGAAGGATATTGCCATGATACTGAAAAATACCTCTACAGCCATCAGGAAGCATTTTTATTAACATGAGACTCAACAATAACTAGACCATTGATATTTTTTTTCTTACCTTTGGAGAGAAATGAAATAATAAAATGTAAATTGCAATCTAATTAGAGCAGAAAACACAGCACAGTTGATTGTTATTTCAGTTCCCATAGAGAGCAAGTGGAGAAAGTCAAGATCCCTGTCAGTGAGAAGTAATGTATTGCTCCCCCTAGATCCCACAAGATATTAGAAGCTTAATGAACACCAAGAGAACTCCCCTTATATCTTTTAATGAATTCATTTAAGTTGTGAAGTAATGCCCATTACTTGGGTCACAATGGGAAAAGAATTCTAGCAGCTTGAAAAATGATGCTACCACCAGGAAGCTTAAGAAAGGTAAGGAAGGCTAAATGGGGTAAAACCACAACACACTACTAAAATCAACCTCCAGAGCCAGAAAGAAAACAGTAACCTCGTTGGTTGCTATGTTCAGTGTAAATTTCATCTCACAGAAGACTGTGCCAAAAGATGCATTATCTCAGATTAGTGGGTCTCTGAAGTCTGAAGTACAGGACAAAAGAGAAACAATATTTGTGGCTCAAAATGCTGCCAGTAGAACTGAGGATTCCAGCATTGCTCCCTCAGCCTTTACCTTATCAACTTCCACACTTGTCAGAGTAGAGCTACCACTAAATACAAATAGGGAAGGATGGGTGGTTTGCAGTTTGAACTCTGCCTCCCCATGGGATTACAGGCTGTAGAATTATGTACTTGAAGAGAATGTATATCCACCCGTCACTGGTGGATATGTCTTTATTTCATGAAGATAAGATCTAGATAAGTGGGCAAATAAGTGACAAATTTCAAAGACTTTCAAGGAGTCTGACTGTTGTTTTTTTATTTACATATAAGTCTCCTGGTAAAACTTTAGGGGTATATTGCATGAATATTCTGCTAGTTTGCAAATATTGCAAAATGTGTAGACATTTAAAAGATTGTTGCTATAGCTGTACAGAAAGGTGAGAAAAAGAACAAATTGATTCAAAACTGCATTTAATTATGTGTTACTCAGATTTATTTTCCCTTCTAGCGATGAATAAGTTTCATATATTCGCCTTTTCATTTCAAAATCTCCATTTTTCTCTTTTTGATATTCCTTCCTGACGTATATAATTTTTCTGAGATACCACAAAGCAGTGAAAAAACATATTTGTGGTTACACTGTTACAGTTAATTGCTTGAGAATTAAATATTTCACAAATATAATAACTATTTGGTTCACAGTTTTTGTCCTTCATAAAACAACTGAAACATCTTTTAATAAAACCAAACAAAACAAGGGATAATCTTGGCTCAGATGCAAAGCTAATTGAAATCAAGAGCCTCTCTGCTTTTTTCCATTGATGGCCATGTTCAGTAGAAGTAGCTTGAGTCATGACTGAATTTGAGTAGTTCATTAAAATAACTGCATTAATTGCACTGCTTTACTGAAATAGCTGTATGAAATATTTTTAACTGCCCTGTATACTTGAATAATTCCTTAGAAAGATCTGTGTTCTTTCTTCTATGAACATTCTGATTCAATCTCTGTCTACATGTTTTATAATGTGTAATGTCTGTCTTGGGTTATATTACGAGCAGATGGAAGTATTTCTTTTAAGAACATAGTAAAATAAATTGTCAGAATAATATCTTTTCAAAAGGCACTATTTCCTCTGGGTTTACTTGTTAAAATATGTTATGAACATCATTTCTTTGTCAAGGAGTCAATTGTCTCATCAATGAGTCAGTGACTCAAAAGGGTCAATGCTCTTGTAAGAAATTGGGAAGAGGCAGGAGAGATTGCTTCTGTATCAGCTTCTGAGCCCGCTCAGGAAGAAGTGGTTCCAGACCTACCTGTGAGAACATGGAGTTACAGCAGGGAACACAAAGCCTTCACCTCCAGCAGACAGTGTGGACTTGAAGGAGAAGGAGAGGCAAGACAACCAGGCCTAAATGGCAACAGAAGGTGGAAGTGTCTTGGTAAGAGGAGATGGTAATTTCACTATTTATTTCAGTAAGACTGGGATTTCATATCGTGTTTTGTTCCCTCGGAGTATCCTAAAGTGTGGATGTATGGATATATCAAACTTAACTGGTCCTTCTAACTCTGATCCTTCAGATGCTTTTTTTAATCCAAAAGGAAAAGAAAAATTACATACTCTTAACTGAATGAAAAAACAGCACATAGACATTAGTGAAAGGGTGTAATTCAGTTAATTTCCTTTTAAATAATCAAATTTCATTGCTGAGAAGGAGGAGAATAAACATTGCTGGGATAATTAAGTGTTAAGTAAGAGAATGTGGCAAGTGGCATAAATGAAAATGGTATTTTTCTTTGTGTTTTTATTCACGTGCAAAAGAAAACACTGCGATTCTAATTCATCACACCATTTAAGAAGGGGCATTCATTAGCTTAAAGTTTGTAATATTTTATCCTAGAGTGGCAACATGTGCCTGCTTGTGGGGAAGTAACCTCTGGTCCCTTCTCAAGGTGCTGACAGGAGACACGCTGCCACAGCTGCCCTGCCAGCCTCCTTCGTGCCTGCAGCTGCGGCCAAGGCCGAGCAGAGGCCGAGCTCTGCTGCCTTCAGGTCAGTGTGGCTACCCCTTGTCACAAGCTACTGGGTACTCTCCTCCAGCGTGTTTCTATCCACTTTGTGGATGAATAAAGAGCTTTGGTCATGGGTTTGGGACTCCTCAAATGACAGCAGTCAGGTCTCAATGTGTATGACACTAAATGGTGTTTTGTGTACGGAATTTGAGGTTGGGTAAGAATTTAGGTCTATCAATGTATGTGTGGTCTAATAAAGAAGTAATGGCTTCCTTGTATCAACTTAGGCCTTGCTTACCACATCTACAATGTGACATATGATTTTCAGTGGTGAGTGTGTTGGTATGAAAAGACTTTTTTTTCAAATTAACTGTGAACTATATGTAGAAAAACCCACAAGTGTCACACTTCTTAATACTGCACTAAGATTACAGAAGTTTATTGTTTATTTTCCCAGATTAAGCCAGATTATTTCTCAAATTAGATATTTATATAGGAAACACTCTTTGTGAGAAGGAAATGTTTACATGGAGGAGGAAAACCATTAAAATAATTTCTAGCAGAATATTTGTAGCTGCAGTGAGACTGATGTACAGTGGAAATTCTCAGGGAGGTGTGATTTTAATTTACAGACTATAATGATCTTCAGGCAGGGTTTTCAAAAATCTGTGGTTCTTGGCAATCTTTTTGGTGGTAACCCTTTGGAAAAAAGTGTGGAAGTGAATACAGGGGTTTTACAAATGGAATTTGTGTTCACAAAATCAAAGTATTACCTATATGTGAAAAAATCTTATTCCTTCCTTTCCTTTTACTTTGATGTGTATTGATAGAGCCCCTAGGCAGCAGAAGTATATTTCAAATTTGGGTAGCTGTGGCAGACAATGCAGTGAGCTGGTGCAAAGTGTCAGGATGATGAAGCAGCAACTCACAGTGCTTCATTTGCAGAGTAGGAAGAAAGGAGGAATGCTGGAATGAGCTATAAGTGGGGGCAAAGGATCCCTGTAGTCATAGATCATCTGCCAAATGCAATGTCATGGGATGAATACCACCCTGAGTCCTCAGCAGCATCACTTATGTGCTTATATCTGTCCTTTGTGACCTGTGGAAGCATTCCACTACTTTCAGTAGCCTTGCAAAAATCCCACTTAAATAGAAATTGCAGAAGGGACCACTAGGACATTAAGTTAATATATGTCTAAAAACTCATATGTTATACTAACTATGATGCTACTCTCAGGTGGGAACCCGTGTAGGGTTTAGGATGCTCCTTGAGATAATAATGCCTTCCACTGCCATAATTACTACATATAAAAAAGGAAGGAAAAAAGGTTTAATTTTTATTTTCTTTCTCTGCCAGTAAGGACAAGTACAGATTTTATCAGATTAGGTTTAAATCTTTTATTGTCCTTTTAAAAGTGAAGACACTGACTGAGTCAGTGCTTGATAATTTGGAGTGATCGAGTAGAAATTATTGTTTCTTTCCTGGACATACTTTGCTGAAGAGCTGAATATTGAATTGCAAATAGACTTGCCTCTGTCGGTTTTGTTTATATATTTTTTGAAAATCTGTTTTTATTGAGCAGCTTTGATATTATCTTTAGGAAAGTAATGAGATGAGATATTAATTTCCTTCCTTCCAATTTTCCACTGCAGATTTCTTTGCTTGGCAAAGCTAATCATATTCAGTCCAATGCAAGATTTCTTCTCATTCAAACTAATTTTTACATTACTTTATCATATTTTAATATAGTACATTTTTCACCTGATTCATAATTTTATTCAGTAAAGATACTAGATTCTGAAAAAGAATTGAGTTTTCAGATGCATAATTTGTGTAGCTTTTACTTTTCAGTTTGAATGGTGAAGCTGTAGCTGATACTTCTGAGATAGGTCATAAACTGCAAGACAGAGAATGGATTTGAACTAAGACTAGTAGTGTTTCAAATTTGCTATGCCTACTTTTAGTTATCTTATATTCTAGATCTAAAATTATATTCTGCCTGAATGCTAAATACTCAAAGCAGTGCGATCTACACACTGTGGCTAAAAACTTCTAAAAAGTTTCTGTTGCTTCCTCTGTCAAAAAAGAAAAACCCAAACAAGAAACCACAAAACAATGAAAAAACCTCAAAACCCCAAACATCCCCCACCTCTCCCAATTACTTAGAACTCCCCATTTTGTTTCCAGAAGTGAGTACTGTAAAATTCAGTTCTTAACAATATTGTGCTTGCTCTCTCTACTGCAGTCTTGGTCAAACTCAGTTTTAACTCACAGCATTTAGACTGAAAATTGTGTTGAAGATCACACTAGGATGTGCTACAGTCAGAAAAAAAGTAAATTCTAGCCTTTTTTTCCAAAAGTTGCTTGGGTGAATTTGCCTACGAATATTGTGCAATGTTTAAGCCTGTTGATAAACAGTTAATGTAGCCCCGAGACTGAGACAATCACAAGGTTTCCTTCTGAAAAGCACTGCATTGCAGAGATGTGAGAATAAATACTTGTGGATGGTGATTTGCAGGTGCTATTAAATAGATCTATTCTACATTACAGTTGCCATGCATTTCTAACCTACCTTAGATTAACAATACCTGTTCTATTAATTTTATATTCAAGTTGGAAACCGTCTTCTGAAAGCTCATCTGTTAGAATGGGATCAGCGTAAGCAGGACTGTACTAAGAGCTGAGACAATGAGCAATTGCACACAGGTATTTAGATTTCCAGGCCCCTCCCTGTGCTTTGTTTAAGGGAGACGTGGAGGACATCCATGTGTTCTGTCTAGACCTTCATCCCTGACAATTGTGGGAAAATTTGGTCAGTGTGAGAGATAATTCATGAGGAACACACTGAGTTTACCAAAGCTGTTGTAATTAAGCTTGTCTTGTCTTCAGCAATAATCCAATGTGATATTTTGTGTTGTAATTTTAGGATTAAGAAGTAATTTTCTGAACATGTGGGAAAACTGTAATGGTAAATCCCATTTTGATTTCATAAGAATGATATAAAAAGATGTAGTGTGAGAAGCACTTGTAACTTGAAACTTGCCATAGATGAAATAATTTTCAGTTTTGAAAATACACTGCTTTAGTAGTGGTATGTATTGGTAGTATATAACTGCAATTAAAATAATCATCTGACTCAGGAAATGTTAGATATGTAGTATAGAAAATCAAAGGGCCAGCATATGGCAAATCTGAGAGTGGTGAATAAATAATCTGAAGGAAACTAGGAATAAATGATATTAATTTGAAATGAATTAATTAAAAATAAGTAGCTCTATAAATATTTGAAATTTTCATGCACCTAAATTGTTATAGCAAGGTCAAGTCACATAATAGAAGATCAATTTTGCAACTCCTACCCCCCTGCTCACCCTCTGTGACAGAAGCAGTATGCACTGAGCTGTTTGGGTATTTCTACAACAAGCAAAAGTTGAAATATCACGGTCTCAGAGCCCAGGGTATTGAGGTAAACTGAGACTGCCCGCTGGGTTTCTGTAATACAGCAGGCTGTAACTTGTGGTTATGCAGCAGCTGCCACACAAATAGTTGCACTTTCCCTATAGTCAGCTGGAGCAGGACTGTAGGATTGCCACCTCAATGCAAGCTGTCCTTAGTCAGGAATCAAGCCCTGGATATTTTCAAAAGCTAGGATTTAGCCAATTACTCCCATTACTCTTCTCTCTTGACTAGTTTTAATGAATTCTGCGAACTAATTAATCCATTCGGTCATTAAATGAGGGAACCAGCAAACTCATGGGCTGTTGATTGAAGACAGCTAAAGGGTACTAACTTTGGAGCTGAAGGTAAACAAGTGTTACTGCATCGTCCTCAGTGGTGGGGAAACTGAAATCATGGCAGTTAAAATAGTTCACAGAAATCCCTAAAATTGAACTGGCACCGATTTTTCTCAGAAAGATTATGTAACATTCCTCCAGAACCAGTTCCCGTTCAAGAATCTGAAATATTCTTCACTTAAATGCTCTGAATCGACCACTTGCAAATAGAGTTACTAACTGTTGAGGAATACATGTGGTGCAGGCAGCTCAGGGTGCAGCTGCAGTGGAAGCTGCAGGCTGAGCTCTGGGTGGTTGGAGCCCGAGACAAGAGTCCGTGAACTGCGATTCATTGCATGACAAAGGGCTCGGAGATCTGCTGAGGGACACTCAGGGGCACGGCAGGAACTGAGGACCCCAGACTATCGCAGACTTAGACTGTGAGGGGATAAAAGTTCAGGGGTTCCTTTTTTGGGGGGTCCCTCCTTGGAAGTACCAGCTCGAGATGTTGTTTTGTTATTTAGTTATTGCACCAAGATGAAATCATTTGTAGGATCTGGATGTCTGAGACTCTGCTATGGGAAACCTGGGGTAAGGAAACCTGGTCTGTGTGAGTGTGGGAGTGCAGCTGCAAAGGGGCTTCAGTCCCAGCTCAGGCTGTGGGAGTGGGACTGCAAGAGTGGCTCCTGGATAGTCAGAGAGAGAGGTTTCCTTGAC